>KZ807990.1:26743-37882 GCA_000696205.2 Oncopeltus fasciatus
TTTTTTAATGAAGGATTATCTGCCAACGTTTCGGCTTACATTGTAAGCCATCTTCAGGGCTGTAGAAATACAATGTCATGAGAATACAATAATAATTGAAATTAATATAATAGAGAATTGCAATAATATAATTTGATATCAAGAGTGAATGTAGAGCGCTATGTAAGAAAATTTAAAATATTTTGAAAAACAATTTGAAAAAGAATTAATTTGAAAAAAACATGTAAACAAACCAGCTTATTGACAAGAAAAAAAAGATTGAAAATATTGGAATATTTCTACAGCCCTGTAGATGGCTTACAATGTAAGCCGAAACAGGCAGATAATCCTTTATTAAAAATACATTTTTAAATTTGTGTTTTTTGGATCTACCTTGACCGAACCCCAACTAAAATAATCTAAGAATAATATCTACGGTCAACAAATTCTCCTTTTGAATCTAGGGTTCATTTCGTTATTAGTCACTTCAGTCTTGTCACTAGGCACTCCAGTTGAAATAATAGTCTGCTTGTTAGGCATATATTTAAATAAAAACACAATGGCTGTTCCATTCAGGTGTTCCCTACACATTTAGGTGTTTCGGACTTATCAGGCTACTAAAACAGGCAAACAGGTAGAAGAGTATCCAGGCCTGCCTTCAAATAGAAACATGAAAGCTAAACTGACCTGGAGTTCTCTACTTCATTAGACATTTCAGATTTGTGGAGGGGAATTATAAAAAGAAGAATAGTTAGTCTATTCTTAAATAAGAAAAAAATTGTAATATATAGTAGGATTCACTTCTACCTTTGACATTCTTTCCTTTTCAAACCCAGACTGTCTACTTGGGCACTCCAAAAAGAATAGTCTGCAGAACACTTGGGTTGATCTAAGAACAAACAAAGCTGTTTGCAGTGAATTAGCCTATTATAAAATGGAGACATTAGATATTATAATCTATTATGGAGTTCTCTATCTCAAAGGCATTGTAAACTTAACAGTGCACTAAAAAAATAATGACCTGCGTAATAGATATGGACTTCTATACAGACTCATGAATAAGAACTCCAATCTTACGATAGAAAACAAGCTGATGCTCTACAAAACCTTATTACGACCAATCTGAAATAACGGAGTAGAAATTTGGGGTGCCGCCAAGCCTTCCAACATCCAAAGAATCCAGTCCTTCCAATCCAAAACCCTCAGAATAATCACAAATGCTCCCTGTTGCGTATTTATTTCATCCCTTCACCACGATCTTGATATCCCTTTTGTTCAAGACCTCATTTCTTCCCGCTTCAGCCTTTTCCACAGAAAACTACCATGCCATCCTAATCCACTAGCACAGACCTTGTCTTCCAACTCCAACCCCTACAACCCTCCCCTTCGACTCAAACGAAGATGGCCCCGTGACTTACTTGGGACATTGTCTGTTAATAATTTGAGAGTTAATAATTGGTCACCTTCTCACCTCATGAGATTGAGATTGAATGTCATTTTTACTTTTCATTGTAATTAAATTAAAAAATGTTTTTATTTAACAGAATGTAATAAATAAATAAAAGTTAAAAAAAAAAGTCAATCAGCATTGCGTTTTTCTTTATCAATTGACATTTTGAAATATCAATACATTCCTGCATCAATGAATAGTCTGCAGGGTAGTTTACATAACTCTAAATAAAGGCTTAAAGGCTCTTCAAATCTTTTGTTTTTTTTACCTAAATTGTGCATTTTAGACTCATCAGGCCACTCCAAAATAATAAGCAGTCAGCAAAATATTTAGGCTTGTATTTTGTAGAAATATGAAACATTTTGGGAAATATGCTGATGTTAATTTGTGTATTTGAGTTTATCTGCTCTTTTTCATTGGACATTTTAGACTTGTTCCCTAAAGATAACCGGAATAAAAGCGCAGAATAAATAATTTTTTATTTTTTTTTTAAATACAGGAATAAAAGCTAATCAGGTGTGAGGGTTGTCTTTGACTTTAGATATATTAGATTTATCAGGGATCTCAAAAATGAAGAGCAGCTTACAGAAATATTTATTTTGTATATAAATAGAGATCTGAATGATAATATGCTCTGGAATTCACTTCCTCATTTGACATTTTAAACTTATAAGTAAAAAAAAAAAAAAAAATTAAAATAGCATTTTGGCATGATTCTATTATTTTTATATAAAATTTTGTCATAAACAAGCAATTAATTAGTTGACACTTTTTGGTGCAAGATAACAGAATATTAATCTAACTGTCCCAGCCATTACGTGGGATTAAATACCACAAGAAAATTAATATTTATGAAAAAAATAAAGTAGTTGTCTTGTTAATTTTTATATTGATTTTACCTATAAATCATTAGGTTTTATTAAGGCAATTTTTTCAAAAACTTATATAACTGACAATACTTTTCATTATGTCTAGATATTTAATTTTTTTTAAAATAAAGTAAATATATGTAATAATACGTGTAGGGAAGTTCATATTTGTAATTAGTAAATACGAAACTAACAGATCCATCCTTCTCTTTAAAATTTTGTATTTACTGTTGAGTGCTTTCATAATTCTCAAATATCCTACCTACAAAGCTTAGTAAATCTCAATTAGGCCTCTTTATGAAATAAAGCTCGAGTCAACAACTTAATTTTATGGCAGACTTGAGTGATCATAATTGAGCTTTTCAGACGAAATTCGAAAAACTTTAAAGGTACACCAAAAAGAACAGTATACACGGTTTGTCTTGAAAAATAGAAACATAAAGGCTAATCTGGTCTGGAGTTCTTTATCTGACAACACATTTGAGCCGTGTCAGTGCACTCCAAAAAGAACAACATTCAGTATAGTTAGGTTTGCTGTAAGTTAAAGGCTGAAAAACTTAAAGGCTAATCTTCTTTAGAATTCAATTCTTCTTTATACATTTTATAACATTCAGTGCCTTCCAAAAAAAAAAAAAAAAAAAAAAAAAAAAATTTGGCTCAAACGCATTATGGTTTGTTTGATGGAGAAATTTACGTAAACTTGATTATTTATTAGGAAGAGGTGTACTAAAACTATAAAAAGAATTATAAATGAATAAAAATAAAGAAACAATAATTTAAATAAGTTTTGTTGTAGAGCGTTACTGCGGATGTCTCAGCCATGACTCAAACCTGGATCACCTGCTTTTCCGGGCACGAATGGAAATTGTTCCAATTAAAGAAATGAGTGAGTTTACCTGACAATAATGATGCGTATCAATGTATGAAAGTGGCCGGTGAAGCCTTATTTTTCAAACAAATAAGGAACAACTCTGTTAGCCAATCAATGGACAGGTGGACAGAATGTTCTGTTAGAGGAGAATTTTTTCTACCCAAATTAAATGATTTTCGAATAATTTTAGTAACAAATAGTGAGGTTGTCTGATGGTTTGGTCCTGTAGAATGAATCTCTTTTTATAAACCAAGAGGGAATAAACTAGTTAGCCAACCAGTGAAGAGATAGTATAATGACTGTATTTAATTTTATTTGTCCCTTATAAATGATTACAGAGAAATTTCTCTTTCTTGAAGAATGAAGAAGATTCCTGAAAGTATGAAGGATAATGTATGATGGCTTAATGAACTCATTCTCTCATCTCCAGTTCAGTCTTTGGTTCTTCGTTTAGTGTCGTCTGAAGTTTTACAAGGACGTCGATGAAGCCGACTATTAGAAGGGTTTGATCAATAAAATATTTTAACTTCATTCGTATTCTTTAATATTTACTCCCTTATATTTGAACACATTTGCACGCTGTTTACAAAATAAATATAAAAAAAATATACAATGCACTAAACTATAGTCCATAGACGATGCACTAGTTGGAGGAAATGGCGTTGACCATATGACACGTTCATGAGATGGTAATATCACGGTTTGAGTTTGTATTTCTTCCTCGTCACTTGCCTGGTGGAAGGTAACTGCCTCCAGGTTGAGCTGCTGGACCGGAAGGATATCCACCTAAAACAGTATTAGCTATAAGCTCATGTCTAGTGGCACTGTGATTAATCACCATTTAGTACATATGGTTTAGGTTTGGGATTGTAAGTTTAGGTTTGGGATTGTAAGGTCAAGTAATATATACCTCCTGAAGGGCCTCCGCCGCTTGGTCCACTGAAAAAAAGCAACAGGAAGAGTTTTATTATTTTATTGTAGAATTTAATTAATTAAGTATAGTTATTTTTATGGATATTTGATGATGGAAACTAGAGACCCCACTCACCCTGAAGGGTATCCCCCACTCCCACCACCACCCCCGCTGCCGCCACCACCAGCTGGGAACTGGGCCTCCCCTTCGTACTGCACGTCAGCGTTGTAGCCGCCGTCATCAGCTGTGTATGTTACCTTCTGTCGCCTGCCATCAGGAAGCTTAACCTGGTACTCGCCAGTCACCTTGGTCCCATCGCTGTCTGCTTTGTGAGAGTAGTCATTTCCACTCGCGTCGTCCTTGACTTCATACGAGAAGCTGAATGGCTCCGGCTAAAACGGGAGTTTTTAATTAATAAATTTTACACAAAAAATTGATGCTGTTTTTCGCTAAATTTCTGTGACAAAAGTCTTTTTATTGCTGTTCTACTGATGAATCACACACAAAAAAAAATGGACAATAATTTTTTCATAAACCACGTTTTTAATTTCAAATTCCGGAATGTAAGCAAATAAATCAAGTGCCTATATAGTAAAAATGTATAAATGAACAAAAACAAATAAATAAATTTGTTTTCAGATTTAAGAACAATAGTTTTATGTACCTTTCCACCCTCATCACCACCACCCCCACCGCCGCCTCCTCCACTTGAAGGATATCCACCTCCAGGGGGTAAGTAAGAGTTGGCTGGAGCTTGAGCTGTAACGCAGGAAGCCAACAGAGCCGCTGCTAATATTACCTACAGTAAAATACATAATTATTGGTTTTTTAAAGAAGTATAGGTATTCATTTTTTAGTTAAAAATAATTAGCTCAAAGGTAGAGAAAAAATAATTTCTTAATAACTCAGAAGCCAATTAGTGAGATTTGTTTTCAGAAGTACAGCTGGAAAAATTTGGGGGAAGGATTTAGCCATTAATTCCACCTTCCTTGACAAGATTTCTTCCTAAAAATTGTGTAGCATACACATTTTATTTCGCATTATGCACAACAGACTCTTTTATGACCCAAATAAAACGAAGATATTAACAATGTTACTTCTGGACTTTCTCTTAACCCCCCCCCACCCAATGTTTTGAAACCAAAAGTTAAATTTCGTATGACTAATAATATCGATATCAGCCATTGAACAAATTATCCATTAGTTTGTTAAAAGAATCAGAAATACAAAATGTATAAGCTGTTCAAAATCCGTAAATTTAATAAAGAAAGAAATTATGTTATATTTATATAATTTTGACAGAAACTAATTTTTTGCTTGTCTAATGCAAAATTGATAAACAATTTTCAATAGCCGTGTTATTCCAAGTGTATAAGGTAATTAAATTCATTCCGTTTTGAATTTCTTTCAAGAAGCCAATGAGTTCGGAAATGTTTTGTAAAATTCAGTGATTGTATGAGAGTGAGGAATGTTTAGTTTTCCTCCAAATCGAGAATTTTTTAATGCCGTCATTTTATCTTCTTATAGAAATGTGTTCGGCGTATAGTAGGAGTGAAAGTAATTTTCTTAATAAATGTTTTACGCCATATTTACCATAATCGAGTATGAAAGTCAAGTTGAAGAATCTCCAACTGATTTGTCTTGCCATAGATAGAAGAGATTATCTATCGGCACTAATTTCCTATGATCCTTCCTGGATATAATAATCTCACAGGTTATTATTTCCTGTAATTACTCTCTTCGCTCAGTGTGGAGAAATACTTGCATAGGTGTTAGGTATGAAACTATCAGGCTCGATCCGGCGTTTGCTGAGCTTTGTTGTGGGCCTGTTAAGGCGTGAGACGTTTGGCCGAGTTTGGGACCAGCCCTTCCTAATTCCTCCTACCAAGGAGTCGAGCTCTGGTGGCGAAGAAAGAGTACCGCCAGGCCACCATTCAATCCCACTCTGTGCACGGGCAGTCAGCACGCAATTATACCTTAGGAAAAGGTCTTCATTGTAGGCGGTAGGCGAACTCCACCTGGCCTTTCACCGGCTACTTTCTTAACGAGGCATCTGCTTCAGCTCGAGGACTATTCGGCTTCTTATGTCTAACCCGAACCCCCCTTCCCGCAAAAAAAAAAAAAAAAAAGTATGAACTTTTCACATGTCATGTATGTAATCAATATTTCTCAAATAATAATGAATTAAAAAAAAAATCAGATTGCTAGAATATCAATGTACTTTTATTATATTGCCTAAGTTTTAATTCTATTTTAGAAATAAGTTCAACAATATTATTCAAACTTACCTCTGCCGATTCTGTTACGCACCTCTGTTGTGTGTGTGTCTACGGAACGTCCATCTGTATTAGAAAGTTCTCTATAGAACTGATATATGACCTATGAAGCTACACGAAGCAATTCCCCAAATCTTCCAGAAGATGAAACGTTCTCTCTTAGCTCATTAATTCTTAGATTACAATATTAACATAATATATTAATATAAATCATTAATTTTTAAATATGAGTTCAATGAGACGGGAGGATTTCTGTGGTAACTTTGTGGTAATAGTTTAAAGTGCTTCCCGTCTCTGAAATATTCTAATTCACCTCTAGCAGGAAATCGTTAAAATTGTTTTGGGCACCATAATTATTTTAAATCTATTGATTATTTATGGTCTTGAATGAAGTATTACTATTATTCTTCTCTTGTTGAATGACTGAAAAAGTCTATAAGCCGGGCATCTTAGAAAAACTAATAGAATTATAAAAATAATAAAAGTATCTTAGTTATGGAAATGGAAAATTAGCTTTCGTCAAGCCTGATTGTTCAGGATTCTGCCCGTTGGGTTCAAATCGTGGTAGAATTATTATTTTAGCCTACATTATTCTAGTGGAAATGTTTATGGTATTACTATGACTTCCAAAAAAACTACATGAAGTTTCGATATTACAGTTTTTAGAGTCTACTGAGCCCATAATTATATTGCAGGCTCTAATTCCATCTGAGAGATACATTTATACTAGCCCACTCTGTAGAAACCATTAAATTGTATTTTTCTCTGAAAAAAACCCCACTACCTCTCAACAATTTCTTGGCTAATCATCTATCGCTTCAAAGGGAATACTAAGGAATTCGGTTAATTTGGGGGCTTCTGTTGACGAATTTGGATTTAGAGGATCATTTAGTCAGAACACTGTAAATATCACGAAATATTGACTGAAATCTTTACTCAGACATAATGTTCGGCCAAAAAGAAATCAAGGAAGAAAAACTTGAGCCTCGTGCTGAACGATCTAACTCAAATTTCAACCTAATGAGCGTATTTTTTTAACTTGCACAGAACAGAATCCAATCGAACATGGCTACATATAATGTGAATTATCAATTTTCTCAAAGAAAAAGATACAGTGCTTATTTTGGTGGGACAGTCCATGTCGACTCGGACTAAGGTCTCTTAATAAAAAATGGCTACACCCCGTTATATCTGGAATGCCATGGGAGGGGTGTATTGCTAAAGTTAGGGGAGGGTTTTATGGAATGTGGAATTATCCTACAAATGCGCATATTCCTTCACCGGAATAATGATGCCGGGTCAGAAGGCGCGATTACTCAAATGATCATTAACTTGGCGTGTAATTGCATTATGTAAAGGTGGATACATCTATTTGTTAATTAAATATTCATTTTTTTAAAATAAAAAGCCATTTATTGTTAATTAAGCAAGATTTTCCTTATTATTAATTTCTTCTTCTGATTAATAGAGTTGTCATTAAATAAACCCCCCTTTTTTAAAAATTGTTTATCGTTCATTGTCTTTGACATCGTCAAATAATTTAATAACAAACAATGCATATTTAATAATAAGACTGATACAGATGTATTATGCTAAAAGGCTCAAGAATAAATTTAATTATGCTGGGGAGAGTTAAACTAAACGGATTTTAAGAGTTAGTTATTTTTTTTATTATATTTATTTCACAACTTACCTGTCTCAACGCATATCCATCAAAATTAAAAAATTAATTACTACTAGTTATGATAAGCACTATTACTAGTGTTTTTATAAAAGCTCCCTTAAGTAATATGATTTCTTTCTTAAGATTATGTTACCTAAACAGTCTACATTTTAATAATTATTTTATTTGTTATAGCTAAGATATGTGTATTTCAGCTTTTCCAGCCATGCATTAATCATTTTCAAAAAAATTTACTGAAACAACTTTTCAGTATAAAGTTCTAAATCAATAAAAAGAAATAAAGCAAAATTTCTAATTCATGAGTTTTTTTTTAGGAAATATGGTAAAATTTTTTGTTTACCTTTATATTTTAAAGAGTTGAATTTTAACTGGGAAATATGAATTTTTGAAAATTTAAATATCTTCAGTCTGTCGTTTGCTTAGGCTTAACAAAGATCAGTGCTCTAAAATGAGTATTCAATATTATACCAACTGAAACATACACCAATTAAAACTGGTATATTTAACAGAAGGAGAGAGAGAAATAGAGAGAGAGAGCGAGAGAGAGAAAGAGAGATTTGTAACGAAGACCACTTCGGTATATCTTGTTTTTGATTAGTTAAAAATTATTATTAAAAACAAATTCTAGTATTTTACCATCATTTCTTAGGCACACTGAGTTTAATGTAGTTTAATTAATAACAGAGTATACTTTATGTTTTAGAGTTCACTGATAATGAAAAGAAATATTGGTTACCAATTCTAACACTTTACATTGTATTTTCCCTACTTTGTAAAGTTGAGAAAAAAAAATATGAGCAATATTCTTAGTATGCGCGAGAGATATGACAGCATATATCAAAGAGCTTGGACTAACATGAACGGAACAGTAAAGTAAAAACCAAGTGTTCTTAGTTAGTATGTAAAAGTAGAAAAAAAAAACTGTGTGTCTGAAACCGCAAACCACATCTGGGTTTCGTCTGAGAGAGGGGAGCGGTTGTGGCAGGATATACGAGCCGCTGCCTCTCAAGGAAGACTCTGCCTGAATCTCCGCGCGAACTTAGCTCGGATGTGTCTATAGTAAGCCTACCTTGGCGAGGGTGTTCATGCTGAAGAGTGGTCGAGGAGATACTGAAGACTTACCGACCTCCCCTGGCTTATATACCACGCCGTGGTGGCTGGTGGGGACAAGCACTCTTCACAACTACTTCATTTTCCCCCCAATTGAAGAGTTTCTTACAGATTTTGCCATTTCCAATATGTCAAATGTCCATTAAATCAAGAGTACTCTTTCTTAAAATTCTACAAGAAATTAAATAATATGCAAACTACACACACACACACACATATATATATATATCTGTTTGTTTGCGTGATGTTGTACACTTGTGTAAAAATGTATTGAAATTATGGAAATGTTATTGCTAATAATAATGTAAATAAATTTTCAGTCGGATGATTGTCCCAATCGTAACTTCGAAAGCTAAAAAACTAAGAAGAGTGTCATGATTATGGTTTCTTGCATTAAAATTTTACGTAAATGAATTTTCTTAATGGAGCTATTTTTGAAAAATGATATTTTCAATTTTTTTAATGATTTTTTTGGGCATACATGAAAAGACTTAAAGTATCCTATCGAAAAAGGAGACTTTGTTGACAGTAGATATTATTCTAAGATGATTTTAGTTGGGGTTCGGTCAAGGTAGATCCAAAAAACACAAATTTTAAAAATGTATTTTTTAAATTTGTGTTTTTTGGATCTACCTTGACCGAACCCCAACTAAAATCATCTTAGTATCATATCGAAATTTCACTCATGGATGGTTAAATAGTCCTGAAAATGTCTCTCCTGTGGAATTGCATAAAATCCTTCTTATTCTATCAGGAAACCATCTAATATGCTTCTAGATCACTCTATATAGGTTATGTAATGATTTACTTTGAAAAAGTACACGTTACTCCTCATTAAGGGCACCTACCTGAATCATTAAGTTCATGGTCCCTGTACTTCTCCTGTGTTGAGTCCTAGTTGTGGAAGCCTTTTGATCCCAGGATGTCCTGTAGGCGGTGAATCCCTGCGAACTGAAGAGTCAGGGAAGTAGTTCTCTTTATATAGGGAAGGGGCTAGGGCCGAGGAAGGCCGGGGTCTACCGGGAGCTTCGTGACATCACGACACTCTTGCACAAGAGAGGGGGACTTGCACACATCCCAAGCAGATCGATAGCCCATCCGAGATAAAGTGCACTTGAGCGTCTTCTTCCGAGGAACGACTTTCTAGAACTCAAATATTAGGGGAGCGAACCAGGATTTGTTTAATTCAAATAGAAGAATGGACGAGCCCTTTATGTGCGTCTGATTTGTTGACGTGACCTTCTTCAGACGCTTGGGGGTTCGTTAGAAGACATCCACTGATTCTTGTTGAGAATGTATTGAACACAACAGAGAGTAACACTGTCTACTTAAGATTGTATTTCACAATTGTCTGAGTTGTTCTCGTCTCTTAGTTTGTTGATGTGCCTTTCTCGTTAGTTTTGAGTTGAATTGGAATTCAAGATACCGCCGGAGACACCGTATAAACATCATCACTAAAGTCTAACTTGCTTATGTGATTTGTTTTAAATCTGAAATAGCAAGACGAACAAACGTCGTACAAAATGGCTTGGCATAAGCTTCTAACACAGGACTGAATTAAAATTTTAGAAGTCTTCCATGAAGGAGATGCACACCCTAGTAGTATCCTAATGATAGATACAACTAATTTGTCTTAAAGCCGATAAGGATGACGAAGGAAAATTATATCTTAGCGAAGGGTAATTCTGGACCTGCCACGAGAGTTGTTAAGCTCTTCCATTATGTCCTTAATACCATTTTTATTATGTACATTTTGTATAAAGATAAAATTTTTTTTTTAATATCGCTCGCATTATGTTTTATAATTTTTCATGTCATTAGTAATTAATTTTATGACTATTATCTTGTGTAATTTTTCTATAATCTAAAAGTAATTTCCTTCCTCTCATCCAAATCTTCCAAAATTCGTTACTAAACAGTTTTCAGAAATAATTTTAAATGCAAAATTTGTTTCCGGTATTTTAAAGAAAAATTAATTATATATATA
>KZ807990.1:38453-52728 GCA_000696205.2 Oncopeltus fasciatus
GGAGTGGCGGTTTAGGAGTTAACTAAAATGTATTATATTGTTATTTATTTATAAGCAATTTTGTTTAATTGAATTGTAACAGATAATGAATACATAATTGTTAAATTTCTTCTTGGATTTTTTATATGTGGCTATCCACCCCGGTACAGCATGAAACCATCAGCAGATGATGGGATAAAATAAAGTATTTAATAAAAAGTCATGAAAGGGGGAGGCGACACAACTATAAACCCCTCAGACATGGAGCTATTTACTCAAGTAGGTCCCGAGGTCAATTTCTTTTCAGCCTTCTTGCAGTATTTTGTGGTGAATGTATTGTCGACATGCTCTGTATAAGTGTGTTCGGATTGTAGTTGATTGTGGAAGCGATTGTAGAAGAGTTTCATATATTTTTTATTCTGTGGATAAAACATATATCTATGTTGAGATAGAATGAAGGGTATGGTTTGAAATGAATTTTGGGGCATTCACAATTAAACAAAGAATTTTTTTTTTTATAGTTGAGCCTGAAAGAAAATTATAGTAAATATTTTAGCCGCCGTCCGAAGTAGTTTAATAGGATATTAGTATATTCTGAGTTTCATGTATAGTTTTTATGTGGGTTGTAGAAGTAAATTTTGTCAAGATTCGTTGTGAAATGGTCTGTTTAGTGTTTTATGTATGTGGGCCCCATTGTCAAGCGCCATCCTCATTACACCGAGTTATGTCTTTGAGATCGTTAGTTTTATTAATGTTCCCCTAATCATGTTTAGTGTAACAGGAATACCCCTATTGCCATCCAAAATTTGTTGCTAGTTGAGATATATTAATTTCAATAAACATTTTAAGACATATTACATGACCATTAGGGTTTTATTGAAAATTACGACCAATAGATTTTAATTATGTGTTGAATTTGAATTGGTAACGAGAGTAAACTTATGATAATATGTATTATACAGATAGACAGAATACACTATATTATTTGATTGCTGCATATCATATTTCGTCTCGATTAAATAAATATAACCTCTATAGGTGCATTTTGTAAGAATTAAGAGTTTAAAGTAATCCTCACTCAGATTGATCAGGGCATTGATCAGAACACATTTAATTATCATTTAAATTTATCATGTTAAGTAATTCGAATTTTCATTGTCTGAGTGATGAAGCATTTGAATGCTTCAGATAGTTAATTTGTTTAACAACTTTAGATTACATAAAAACCCACACATTTTCTATTCTACTGATGTATAAGAATTTTCTTGAATTTTACTCCAATTATTATTCGCTGTGAGGAACAAATGAACATGGCACACTCATGAGTTTATAAAATTAATTAATTTAGACTAAGATGATTTTAGTTGGGGTTCGGTCAAGGTAGATCCAAAAAAACACAAATTTAAAAAATGTATTTTTTAATAAAGGATTATCTGCCAACGTTTCGGCTTACATTGTAAGCCATCTTCAGGGCTATCATGAAGATGAGAGAGGACGTTCTGTCCCTAATTTCACATTTCCAGTCATGATAGCCCTGAAGATGGCTTGCAATGTAAGCCGAAACGTTGGCAGATAATCCTTTATTAAAAAATACATTTTTTAAATTTGTGTTTTTTTGGATCTAACTTGACCGAACTCCAACTAAAATCATCTTAGAATAATTTCTACGGTCAACAAACTCTCCTTTTTAATTAATTTAGAGTTGATAAAAAATTTCCATTTCTTGTTAATGAATATTGCAACGAGCAATCCAAAAATGATTCTTTACAAACAAAAATCAGTTTTGTTTCATTCCTCTAAAATTTCGTTTGAGCCTATCTCTCACTCTCTCCCACACCCCCCTCTCCCCTCTCTCTTTCTCTCTCGACGAATTATGCCTTTTTATTTCCATTTAATAGCGACATTAAAAATTTAAATAAATATGATTTATTTCATCAAAGGCTGTTCAAGTTATCTTGCGTTTTAAATAATCTTATTTATACTATAGGAACTATATTTTCCGATATCTGTGAACCACACTAAACTCACACATGTCTGTAGTTAAATTGTGAAAGGTCTAATATTCGAAGTAGAAATAATGGAGAATCTAAGTAATTTTTCAAAAAATCACCTTATGGTATCAATATGTATTGCTTTATTGTCATTCGGGAAATCTGCTATAATTTTATTAGCAAAATAACTGTTGTTAATAAAGAAAATTTCCATTGTCTTACTATTTGAAAGAAAATTGCGATTTTAATGGTTTTATAAATCATTATTGAAGTTCCAGAGGGCCATCATGGGCTGTAGTGCCATAAGAAGAAGCACTGAAGGACAGTCAAGAGCATATACGAAAAGCAATAAATATCCAAGTAGACGAGGAAGTTGATATTTGCAGAAGTCGTGGCTGATTGGTTGAATCTGCTGCAGAAAGCTGTTCTAATGAGCATCCTAGCTGGGCAAGGACACAACGACGACAGGCCCAATCGAATGTCTGGCCTTCTCTAGGCATTCCCGAAGATCTGCAGATACAGAACTGACAAGATGGAGTGTGTGTGTCGCTGTTACAGCATCCGAAGAGTGTTCTAGTCAGTTCTCTGCCTAAACAAATCTCTTATCTCGAAGAGAAGAAAGGAGTTCTCCAGAGAGGTTCACTAATCAAAACCTCTACAGACGAAATATCGCCGATCTAACACATCAGAGATGTATGGGCATTAAAGAAAATTCAGAATTGCCACAAGAAGTAGTCGGCTAAAATTACTTTGGCAAAAAAAAAATCATTGGGCGCCAAGGTAGCTCAGAGGATACGTTCGGGTCTCGCAATCCTGACGCTTCGGGTTCAAATCCCGGCCACTTCGATCTTTTATTCATAATTGATAGCTTGTCCTGTGTCATGGGTGTTTAGAATGGGGTGGCAATCTGTAGATAGCCCCTCCTTCTGTCACCCTAAGTGGTTGAAAGGGTGGCTAAAAAAAAAACATAAGCATAGCTCTATGAATAAAGATATCTAGATCTATTATCGAGAAACAAACGTCCTTTCTTGTTTCTAGGTTATTCGAATAGGGAGACAATTTTTTGATAGGCGCTTTCACCACAGAACTTTTTGTATGGAACCAAAAACATAAAATAAAATATTTACTCAGGATAAGCATAAGATTCACATGATCGCCTAATATGAATGAGAGTACATGAATAGTATAAACATAAAATTTGACAATAAATATTAATAATAATTTCAGATCACTACCCTAGTGAATAGTGCGGCTACTTATTAGTTAACACTGTGTGAGGGAGAAGCATTTTATACCCCAAAATATAGGTATTAAAAATAAAATCAAAACGTCACTCTTTTAAAGAACATTAATGTTAAAAAATACATTTAACGTCCATTATAATTCACAGTTTTTTTAAAAATCTAATAATAATTGTATATGGATGATTTGGTCTTTTATTAAATTTCCAACTCCCTCGCTAGATTTTTGTATTAAATAACATACGTAAAGGTTGAAAATAAGAAACCTAAATACATGATATAATTTTTCAATTTAAAAGAAGGATGGCCCGATCAACCTTCCTAATTACAATCTTAAATGTCTTTAATAGGCGTTTAAATACAAATTGCTGTAGAATATATTGTACAACTATCATTTATACATTACACTAATAAAAACTATGATATGAATGGTATTAAAGCACACATTAAGGCTCAATTGTGGAGATGTATAAACAAACAGCTCAAAACAGTTTTTTTCGACTCGCTATGTTTTTTTTTTTTTTTTTTTTTTTTTTTTTTTTTTTTTTTTTTTTTTTTTTTTTTTTNTATTTTTTTTTTGCTGGGTTAGCCTCCCTTGCAACCACTAAGGGTCATTGGAGGGAGGGGCTATCTACAGGTTGCCACCCCATTCTAAACACCCATGGCTCAGGACAAGCTTCTATATTATAAATAAAAGATTGACCTGGGCGGGATTTGAACCCGCGGCGTCAGGATTGCGAGACCCGAACGGATCCCCTGAGCTATCCCGGCGACCCAAACTCGCTATGTTTATAGCTGTCAAGAGCATAATATTTTCCTTACCCATTAATTTTCCCACCTAGTCAGAAACTCGTCCCTACAGGTCTCCTAGCAACTATATAGACACTTTTATAAAGACCCGTACAGATGGTAAAACACCAGGGACCGTTATTAATAAATGAGAATCCTTGCAAGAATAATTTACAATCATTGTATAAAAGAAAAAAATTTTTAAGCCGCTGAGGGATTCGAACCCTTTTTTCTGATCACTTTACTACCTCTGCACTGTGTCGGTCCCAATCCCAATGAGTCATAAACTCCTCCGTTTTAATTTATTCACGAACCCGGGTGGCTAGGAGACCTCTAGGGAGATGAAGCTGGGCTTCTTTGGATATAGAATTATATAATTGGGAAAGAACAGAACGAAACTTACGTGTATAATTTGTACCTAGAGTAAAAATCAAAATAGCTTGAAGTCAAAAATGCTAAAGAGATTGAGAACCAAAAGTAAAGAATCCTATAAAAAATAAGGAAAACTATGTATTTTATCTCAGATCAACCCAAGCAAGGGTTCGAGTCAACTACAGATATAAATATTACAACTGAAAGCGGTTTTATGGTCCCAGAAACAGCTTCAGAAGCAACAGGTGTTATTAAATAAATATTAAAATTAAATAAAAAGGTTTGCATCAATATTATTATATTCGCAAATGGGTATGGCAATTTTAAGCAATAAATATAAAATATTTTTTATATTACTACTATTGTTACGAGGTCAACAATTATTAAGAAAAATACAGAGGGTATCCACTGACGCCGGCTGTCCAAATTATACGTACTCTCTCATGGCTCATTAAGACAGCTGTCTTTTGTGTAAACAAACAGCTGTTCTGTCTATGGACGCACGGAAATCGAGGAAAAAGGACACACAAAATCATAGACAGTTCTTTTCAAGAAGCAGAGGAATGAACACTGAGGACCTGTTTTGCCGGCTCCTCCTCTTCATGTACAACCCATAATTGGGCAAGCACGCCCACTCACGAGAAAAATGGAGGAAAGTGGACAAATCCAAGGACTTGCTGTTGTTGAACCATTGATTGAAAAATAAGTCGAAGGCATAGAATGTATTTGTGAAGTTACCATCAGTATAAAAGACTGGGATGTTATATTTTGTTTTTATTATTTTATTTACGTTATAATTTTCATTTATATGTAAAATTTTTATTATACCAAGTTTTGTGGTTAATAGTGACCATCTCTATTTTTTTTGACAAAACTTTCCTGCCGGCAAATACACCACATCTATCTATCTATATTTTTGAAGGTTTGTGATTATAAAAATTTATTTTTTATTTCTTTAACTACTACTTCTACTACTATTTTAAGGTTATATTTATATGTTTTTTTATATGTAATTGTAAAATATTTTAAAATGTAAATAGTTATTTTATTTGAAAATTGTTAATTCATAATTCTTTATTGCAGTTATTTTTAAAATGCAAATAAATTTATCTTATGAGAAATGAACTGCTTATATACTTTTTAAAGAACATTCCTATACTTCATTTGTAAGAAACTTAGAAGGAATCATTTTTCATTTTTTCTTTATAAGATTGAGCAAGAAAAGCAAGCACATTTGCCTGAAAATTTAGGAAGAGATATTCTCATAATCTCTTGTAGGAATAAATTAAATTCTACTACATCTTCATAAATTATTTTAAATTTAATGTCCTCTTGTCAAAATAATTTTAAAAAGTTTTAAGAAGTTTTCATATTCGTGGATAGCTGTTCTGGTACTCCTTGTTCGACTTTAGATGGTAAAATCTCTCTATACCGTAGTGTCAACCATTGGATAATAACCTACCAACATTCTATTATAAACAAACATCTCAGCGTTTTGGATTGTTGAAATATTGACATTTTTACGTACAGAGCATTATCTAAAAGAATATTCTCTTGCTATATGCGTATTGTTACAAGAACTCTCTATAGCCAATAATTGAGTGTCCATTTGGTTCATAATGTTTTTGACTGATTCTCCAAATATTTTAATTGTTAGTTTATATTAAGAAATTTGAATAAAATCCTTCTGGAACAGATATCTCTTTTCAGAATTCAAGTTTATATTATATGTTAGTTTTATGTTTTGTTTAAATTTTAAACCCTTGTGTAATTTCTTACTGTATTACCTCCTGAACTATCTGTATATCTTTTATGAACGTTCTTTAAAACAGAATGTAGTGTGCTTTATGGTGAAATGTTGTCAGAAGCTTTATATGATTTTATACAAATAGAATTTCGTTTAGCTGTAGCAAGGGAAGATCAATTCTCAAAAGTACATCAAGAATGTGACGTGTAAACTTCTTTTTGAATGCGATCATTGGTTATTACTACATTCAATATTTACTCTCTATAAAAACGAATCAATATCTGTGTATATTACAAATGGTAAAATGATTCAGTGATAAATATTTTTTAATTTAATTATATGATTGTTTTCTTTCATTTCATCTCTAAAAATTTTACATGCAATATTTTTATGATCTTTAAAACGTAGGAGACTCTTATAGCAAAGGTCATAATGTTTTAATATTTTTTAATATATTTAAAAATAAACAGTTACTACGAAACTGTATATTAACGTCGGATAATTTTGAACTTGATGTCGGTTATAAATTAACTTTTATTATAATGAGTTGGTGAAGCAAGATATGGATGTGGAAATATTTTCTGATAGCCAAGGAAGGAGAAAATTTCTGAATTACCATTTGAGTCCTTACCTGAATACTGTTCCCATACAAAAAATATAACAAATCACCTTAAATATATTTAAATGAATATATAAGAAAAATAAAGCTGTCCTAATGGGCAGAACTAAGAATACGTTCTTTCGAAGCAGTCGAAGCAAAAAATATTACAAAATTCTGCTAAGGAAACTGGGTTCCATGAAGAAAGATTTAATTTTGGGTGGAATGTGAGAATCATAAAAACGTTTTATTATTTGATTTAGATAAAACTGAAAATAGCACAATCTTCATTGACCATTTTTTTTTTAAATTAATAACTCTCTATTTATTACATTCTGTTACCGTTTTCTATTTTTACATTTGAATTTATTCAAATCTGGATCTGCAATAATACACCATATAATTTGATTATAATATAATATAAAAAAAAAAAAATACTGTTTTTACACTGAAGAGAGGATATGGCAAGTGCCATAACTCCCTACATTTCAAATTGGTATCAGCTCATCTGCCACGAAGGTCGAGAGGCCATCTCTGAATGGGATTCGCTTAAGAGTTAATAATAATCAGAAGGATAAGAATATGGATATTAGGTTTCACAGATCATGATGGTATTCATTTCTAAAAGAGAGGGAAGGGAAATATTATATCAAGTATCAAAATAATTTACTAAGCCATAGTAATAATATACCAAATGAGGAATACAAGTCACTAAATAGAGTGCTAAAGTTAGTGATGAAACAATGTACAAGATCTCTATATAATTGAACAAGAATAATAATTTGATTATTAATTTTTAGGGAAATATGTACAAGAAAAAATTAAGGAAGCAAGTTCAAAATTGTCGAGAAAAAAAATTTTAGAGTATACAAGTAAATGGGTGGAAAGCTAGTTTTCAAGCAAATGATAAATTCGGAGTAATCCTCGACAGGTAAAGTAAATTTTTTACATATAATGAAAGTAATTTGTCAAGAATGTCATATCTCTCGCTTACCCAGATTTGAACTCCATAACAGATAACAGACAAACAGGGTGGAACAGTTAGATGTTTTCATAAAAACTTTTAATAGAAAGTTAGACAGGATTCGCCGGAATTAACTTTGGATGTGAAATTTGAATATTCATTGATAGAAACTACTAATTAACCGCAGAGAGTAAGGTACACATGGAGGTGGTTTGTATAGTGATAACAGAGGGATTTTAAACAACTATACTGTAAAATGTAATGAAAAATTGAAACAGTAGTACAATGAAATAGTTAATTTGAGCTTAAAGTGATATAATTACAGTCTAGAGTAAATAATAAATATAATCATCATTATGACTATCTATTACTCTAATAAGGCTTTTGAAGTATTCATTGGCGATTTGGGTCTGTGTTTGAGGGGAAACACTAAGGTGATATAAACAGGGGATTTTAATGAAATTAATGTGTATGTTAGCTCGAGGCAATAAAACTGATTTTATGATAGATAAAACCTTAACAACAAGAGAACAGAATAGGTTATTGATAACAACTAGAGGAGAACAAGAACCAGACAAACACTGTTAGAGATGTCAAAGGGAGGAGAGGGGATGAAGTTTTTTTGTCCAAGTTTTTTTTACCTTCAGTAACTAGTGTAGCGGGCTAGCTACAGGTTATCATTATATTCAAGATAACCATGAAACTAGGCTGATTTATATTGCTAAATCGAAACATATCTATAGTTGAATTCGAATCCACATGCCAGATTGGGTGTACGGAACACTGACCTCAGTTCCAACCAGACCCTGCAGAAAGAAAGAAATTTTTTTAATTATTATTAAACTTTTATTTATTTTGTTAAATAAAATCATTTTTTATTTTGATGAAGTAAATAATGTTATTCATTTCAATTAAATGAGGAGAGAAGGTGAACAATGACACCACTCTCAATAACAGAGGAAATTAAGTAAAGAGAAGGTTCAAATCTACTTTGCCCCTCACTTCGATTTTGACACTAAGAAATGTTCATCTAAGAGTATGAATTTTGAAAATATATTTTCTTCAAAATGTGCGTACTAGATTTTATGAACTTGTTAGAATGATGAACAGTGGGATTGTCATCATAGCGAATTTTCAAAAAATCTTATTTTATATGCAGATCTCTGTTATTTTTGTTCTATAAGCATTTTTTCAAATTTCTATTTATAGAAATCTCCGAGATGGAGGTTTTTATAGATACAATCGTATAGTATGAGTATTCATTTTCTTCTTGTTTTGTATATTTTTAAATAATTAAGATGTTAATAAGGTGTTATCCCCTATACCTTTCTACATTGACTACATGTAGGGATATTTTTTCGCTGCAAAGTTTACATTATCACAGTGAAAAAGTATCAGTAAAATAACTGTTATTATAATTTAAATTCATCTTATCTGAGAATCATGTTAGCAATATAAAATAAAATACTCGGTTAAGCGGACTAAAATATGTGAACAAACCATTTTTTTTTTCAATCTAGAGATTAATTCTTTATAAACTTTAAAACAAAAATATTCAGATTTAATATTCACCTTTAAATAACAATGAATTCAACTAATATGATTAATATACATTGTAATAAAATGATTTTCCAGTATATCTTATTCAAATAATGGTTTATCTACTTATTCTGACATTTCTTGTCCTCCCTTGAAAATCGTTGGTAATATATGCCTCGTTTCGTTAGAGACGATCATATTTCGTATCCGGGGAATGGGGATTTGGGAGTATTGCAGACATTGACCTATAACTGTGAATCAATAGACTGAGAGAGTTAAGAAAAGTTTGGTATTTGGTTGGCCAATGTTCCAGTGACCCAGTTGAGGTCAAGACACCGCATCTTCCAATCCTCGTTGTCGCGGATAATCTCATCGCAAGTTGCCGAAGTCCTTACTGAACGAGGAAAGTTCATTATAGTTGAGGAAGGCGCCCTATAACTGCCGATGCTGACGCCATCTTCGTACAGTTCAGTGTTGAAAGACAACATCCTTGAGAAAGAGCCACTACGATTATGGCTATGAATGAACCGCAAGAGTTTTTAATCAAACCTTACACGCATTAAAAAAACAAACAATTAATATGGATTGTTATCGTTTGTCATCATATTTCAAAATTTCAAAGAAAAATAAAACGGAAAAATAAGACGCATTTAAATAAATCTTTATTTATTACATTCTGTTATATAACATCTTGTAATTTGATGACTAAAAATAAATGTACATGTATAAAAATAATATAAATAAAATAAAAGAAAGAAAAATATAATGAAATAAAAATAAAATTAACAATAAATAAATAAATGGTCATCACTGTTAAGGCCCAGGAGGTCGCGAGGCCATCTCCGTTTTAGTCGCCGGGGAGGATTGTGAGGATTGGAGTCCGACGACAGGGATTGGGCAAACGGATTGGAATGAAATTGGAGTTTACTATGGAAGAGTTTGTAGCGGGTGGAGATAAGGAATCAGGGTGGGAGGAGAGGATCGCTTTGTCATCAGCAAAGGGGGCTAAAAGAGTATTAGGATGAGTAGGGATGTCTGCAGTATAAAGGGTAAAAAGGATAGGTCCAAGCACACTGCCCTGTGGAACACCCGCTTTCAAAGGGTAAAAAATAAAACTAGAGATAATATTTTTTTGTAGGGATCTACAATCTTATCGAATTACATAATATAGGAATTTTCTCGCTTGGAGCTCTCAATTTATCAGTTTAATTTATGATTTTTTGGGCACAAGTTAATATAATTTTAATGAGAGCGCAGGAGAAAGATGGTTACTAAATTGACATTTGTTAAAAGAAAAATTGAATTATAGGTTTTGTAATGGATATTTATTTAAATATAATAATAGGCATACAGTAATTATTACAATTTTTATAATAATAAGAAAGTTAGAAATGAAAAATTGGATGTAAAATGTCATACTTAAGAAAATGAGAAAGTATTAGCTGAAATGCCTGCTACTCAACTTTTTCACTAGCGAATAATCAAATAGTAGGTAATTACTTAAATATGTAATTAAAAAATATACTAATTGAAATCTTAATGGTAACTGGCAAAGTAATTATATTGTCAAAATAATAAACAAAGACCATATTTATTTTTAAAGTTCTTAAATGGATAACTCAAATGGAGAGTTTTTGATCGTAGAGATTAATAGTCGATTTTTTACAAACATATTTTTTAAATTGTGTTTTTTGGCTCAACCTTGACCGAATCCCAAAAAAAAAACACCTACTATTAAATGGATAACTTTACTCATCTTTAATTTTATGGATAATGTTAACTATACATTCTTCTGCTTTGATTTTTTCGAGAAGTTAACAGATTTAAAAACCGCCAAATGTTTTTACATCTTAAATTTTATTGAGATTTGATTTCACATAATCTGGTATTACTGGTATAACTGGCCCATCGGTATAACTATAACTGATTGGTATAACTGACCCATTGGTATACCATTGGTACAACTTACTAACATTGGTATAATTGGTATAACTGATATGTAACATTGGTATAACTGGTATAATTAGTATAACTGATATAACTATATAACTGACCCTTTGGTATATACCATGATTACTTTATGGTATGACCATAAAGTAATCATGTTATATTCACCGTGCCCGCCTACGTCCTTACTCATGAAACAATTACGGAAATTAAAAAAAAAATAGGATCATGTTTATTTGTCACAATTATGAATTATTTAATTACTCTCAGACTAACTCGTATGTTGGGAGCGGAAGAATTAGGGAGTCGCTCAACCTTTCTAAATACATTTTTAAACATTTTATTCAATATGTTAATGCAGTAAAAATTTAAGGAACACAAATGGGAAAAAATTACGGTAAATTTATAGTTGATGTTTTCAGAATGGAGTTCAGAAATGTATTTTATGACAAAATTTACTAGAATTTATTCTATAAACTCTAATTCTTCAAGTACATCTTCTGGGTCGATCCCTGTGGATGGGATTTCCTAGTAGTTATAACCCCTACAAAAATAAATTCTTGAGAATGTTTTAGTACTAGAATACTGTTTCTCAACATCTTTTAGGCCATACACCACACGGGCAATTATCTCCTTTCCATGCTGAAGAATTACATTTTCTATAATGTTCTGTTACATAATTCCTAATTCGTTACATAATTATAATGAAGATATCGCATTTATGAATTATTTTCTTCCACTAAACCCACATTTCCCTCTCATTTACTCATTTCATAGATTGCGGATTATATATATACATATATGAGAAGGTATAATTTCTTATCCCTCTGTCAAGACTAGGCACTAGAATACCTAACAACATTTTACAAATTTATTTGTAAATATAGAATATTAATAAAAAATACTTCTTAAAAAGTATTAATACACTACAATTTTACATTATAATTTTACATTTTATTATTATATATAATTGAATCCTTTGGCCAATTCCTTTCTGTATTTAAGGAATATTATAAATAAGTATTTTTAATTCTTTATATAGTGCTATTTCTAAATTACTATAATGCTTTCCTATGTTCTCTTTTTTAGTCATTAAGACTCTTTTCTCAAATTCAGAACTTTTTTTTTTACCATCTTACACTTAATTCACCTAAGACAATATGTATGGTACCTTTGGGAATTGGTGAATTTATATTTTTAATCTTATTTTAGTTAATTAAAATTTTAAACTATATTTTTAAGCTTTGTAATTTCAAAAAAACTCTTTCAGAAAACCCCCCTCCTACCTCAATGTTTTCAATATGCTCTGGAGACACATCGATAACTGAAAACCAAATCGATACAGTACCAAAAGAAAAAGTTTTTTGCCGCAATTTGTGAAATGTAAAGAACTTTTAGGTTTCTCTGTTTACTTGATAGGATTAGCCATAATGAAGTTTCCGTTTAAAATTTATGACCGAACTAAAGGTCGCCACTCTAAAAATAAGAATTATAAATTTAGAATTGAATCTTTTTTTTTTTACAAACCTGTTGTTTAATTGGACTGGAGGAACATTGAGTCCAACACTGGACAAGATGCTTGAGAGACAAAAAAAAAATGAAAGAAATAGATTGTCTGTACCGAAAAAAAAAAGTCAATCAAATCAATATCGATTCGTTTTAATGTTCAAACACTTTATTGGTAAATTATATACTGTAAATTTTGTGCCTCTTGTTATGTACTGAAAGATGTCAAAATAAATATTTACAAAAGTTCATTCAATATCATGTACTCTCTCAAACCTATAGAATGTATCTTTGATTAATTAACAAAATAGTTTGGAGTTTCATTGCAGTTAAATAAAGGTTACGCCCGCTAGAGCAAATGAATTTATAGGGATAGGTAAACCTCACTTCTAATTGTTCAATNAATAATTTTGTTTTAAAAATTAAATTCAGGAAGTTAAAAAATTCTACTTTTTTTGTCTATCTGTGTGATTGTCTTTTCACCATCTTTCCTAATAATTTTTATCACTACATTGTATTCAAGCTTCAATTGACCACATCTTTACTTATTTCGAAACTAGCTTTTGAAGGAATATCATTTTTTTTTTAAACTGTGTTAAATTAAATCCTATAGAGAAATTGATTAAATTACAAATCCTTCGGTTGTTGCGTACTTGGGCGAAACAAGGACACTTCAACTTTAATCTTCCGATCTCCTTAGAAGACTCGGTGACTCGTTTGCGAAGAATTCTAATAGCCATGTGAAAGAAAATTAATGTAAATTTGATAGATCCGCCATTTAAAGTGATAGCACACTATCTCTTATGTAGCCGGGGAGCGTCCTCAATACTCCCCCAGAACAATGCCGTCCGGAAAGGTGAAGGACGTGTGTTACACAGGCACAGAAAAGGTCTCATATATCGAAAAGTGCACAATAAAGGGGGTTCGGGCACAGTGCATGGAGATCATATGGGAAACCTATCCGTCTGGGGGAAAATCATTTCTCCATATGATACCCACCAATATTCCATTTTGGACGAAAACCGTAGTACCATCAAAGTTCCAAAACGTCTCTTAGGCTTAGTTAAGACACCATCTTTTAAATGATGACGCCATTCAATCAGCAGATAATAAACCTGACGCGATCCTCTCCCATCATCAGATGTGAATCACTCTAATTTAAAGCGACAGAGTAAGAGTTACACTTTCAGTAGCCATTACGTCTGTAGCCTGAATGTGTGTCATAGGAAATCTTTCAGTTAAACAATTAATGAGAGGGAATAGAATAAAAAAATCTATCTGTCCCAGCCAGGAATCGAACCTTGATCTCCTGCTAACTGGGCCAGCGTGCTTAACCATTGCACCACCAGGACGAGCTAGACATCCTATTAAATTCCCACTACAATAGCGAGTAGTGAAATGTGTGCTGAAATTTATCCGTCGTACAGTAGGCAAGTACAAACTATACAGGTATTACAAGCTGTTTTGTAAAAGAATAATATAAAAATTACATTGTAAAATATTAGTGTAAAATTGACTACTGACCCCAACCTCTATATAGTCTATGTACTATGTACGCGTATATTTGTAAGTGCGTTTGCGTGTCTATATATATATATATAT
>KZ807990.1:59085-73033 GCA_000696205.2 Oncopeltus fasciatus
TTTTTTATTAGTTAAATTCTAAATAAATAATAAAATAATTTTATTATTTTCTTCAATAATAAAATTCTGTTATGCAAATAAGATAACAAATATTTCATAGCTTTCAGTCTGCTGGTTTTTGTGAATGAATTTGCATACCTGGATGGCTGGAAAACCTCTTGGAAGTAGTTTCTGACACGGCTGGATTAGCGTATGTACTTAAAGATACCTAAAAAAAACAAAACAAAACTAACAATATACAATTACAAACAATATAACTAATAAATAAACCTAATATTATTTCTAATCCAACAATATCCCTACAATATATAGCAATTATAACAAAAATTACGTAACAATATACCTAACAATACCTAGAAATATACTTAATAATTATACATATTAAAAAAAATTGATCAAATTTAACAAATACCTAAGAACTAACAACTATACCTATGCCTAACATAAAATTAATTAATAGCGNAATTTTGTAAAAAAAAGTTTTTTAGCATGAGGTAACAGAAAATTGAACTAATGTGAAAGTGGGTTTACCTCAAATACAAATTTTTAACGGAACAGATGCTACACATAACTATTTTTCTGAAAGAAATCTTCCATATGACTTTTAAATGCAAAATAGAAGGCTGCATTCATTTTTGTGCAAAATAAGACGAATTCTCTTCTTTTTTTTTTTAAATTTTCTAGATAGATAACTTGGAATGAAAAAGAATCAGTAGTAAAGTAAAAAATTATTTTCACTATTTTTAAGTAGAGTTAAAGTTTCAATTTCAATAAAATGGAAGTCTAAAACAAGCGAAACAAGCCTTATAAAAATGCCTATGATAAATATGAAGGGTATGAAAATGCGCCTAGGTTTAGAAGATATGTGAACCCGCAATTGCTTGCTGCATTGGAGGATTGAGATTTTGTTAATTTTCAGGAGAAAAAGAAAAAACTTAATTTTTAAATAAGTATCTAAAAAAATTAGTTATATTTACCACTTTTAATTATAACACTGCTGTATTCGTATAAAATTTTATTAATTTTTATTATTAAAAATAAGTTTTGCTAACATTAAACAGTAACGTTTACTGTTATTAATATTTGCAAGTAATAATATTTGACAAAAAGTATCCAGTGAACTGTGCTGTAATACCTTTCTCATAATTTATCTGTAAGTGTGTGTATAGACTTTTATATATCTTACTGTTTTCATACTGATGTTTTATATTTATTTTGGTCTCTCTAAAGTGGAGGTTCTCATGAACTATATATTTTTTCTAAACAGCTACGTATAAGCCACTATTACTTGTTTTTCAAAATGAAATGTTATATATTGCTTTTCAATAAAAGAGGGCTTTTTTTTCGATTAGAAGCAAACTAAGAGTGGGGGTTTTACTTAAAATGATGCAATGCAATTAAAATTATTTTTAGAAAGATAAGAGATAAGAGTTACTCAATGTAACTGAACAGTCAGGAGTGAGTTATTATATGTTTTTTTATTGGAGTTCGGTGAAGGTAGATCCGAAAAATACAATTAAAAATTACACATTTTTAAATTGTATTTTTTGGAACCCCAACAAAAAACATCTATATGCAGAAAAATAGGACAAATGGAAGCGGTGATTTACCTGCAAATAACAGTTTAATGTGAAAATGTCATTTCACAGTTTAATTAAATTCACAATTTTTATTTATTATAATATAATCTTAATTGATAATGAATTATTAAAATTATATATAATTTTTTTTCCCGAACTAAACAAACAAACTGGAGTTGGTGTTAATTTAAACTCTTAATTCCAACATATAGCACTTTCGGACGCGACTTACTTGATAAATGTTTTGTAGCGGCCACGGAGAGCATAGGGCTGATGTAATTTTTTTATGATATGTAATATTTTGATATGGTTTCCTTAGTTCCTAAGTTAATAGCCTATCTCGTACCCCTTACTGACCGGATCCAGCTGGACACAGGTATTTTAATGAGGTGTTACTCCTAGATCCATCCTCCTTCATTCTGGCAGTGGATTATTTTTTATCAAAAGGAACAAAGGTGCTATTCTATTGAAAATTATTTCAAGATATGTAGAAGAATCTATTGCTATAATATGTTCGATCAATGAGGGTTTATTTGTTAGTAACATTTTAATCTGGTATTAGTAACTTTTTTACATATAAGTAATTAAAATTACTGAAATGGGTTTTATTCAATAAACTGTTTTAAGATTGTAGATTAAATATTAAGGGATTCTTTGTTATTCAGACAAGAATGCATTAGAAGTACGTTAAAAATAACATGCATGAATTCAATTTGAAATATACATTAACTATGTATTATGTGTAGGAATTCGCTTGGCGTACGCAGTTGATGGGTGGCGATGTATTTGTTATTCAATCAAGAGATATA
Organism: Oncopeltus fasciatus; assembly: GCA_000696205.2. Taxonomy (NCBI): domain Eukaryota; kingdom Metazoa; phylum Arthropoda; class Insecta; order Hemiptera; family Lygaeidae; genus Oncopeltus; species Oncopeltus fasciatus. The sequence goes on from KZ807990.1 coordinate 61,475, forward strand.
TCTGATTATTCGAAAGTAACATTCCAGCAGTTTCCGCTAATATGCCATGTCCTGGCGGGGTAGCAGGTCGGCAGTGGTGTCGTGCATTCGCGGGGAGGGCTGATTGGAAGGGAGAGAACTAGGACGATATCTGAAGCTAGGGGTTGATCCAACCCTCAACCCCCCTCCCATAGATATAATCACTGAATGATTTTCGCAGAGAATTTGAGGTGTGTTCGCGTAAGCGGGGCTCGGAATCGCCCCAGTCGTCTGGACTATTTTCCCCTTAACGACTTAAACGCCTAGGTAGTGTTAGGTCACGTTCGTAACTCGTCATCAGTTTAGCCAGATTTGTGCCTTCATAACACTCCCCATCGCTGTAATGTGGAGAAATATTTCAAAATGATTGAGCTGCAGAAGGTATCTCTGCAGTTGTTATTAATTTCAATTAAAATGTATTTTATTACTTTAGCGAAATTGGTTTTGTTAAAGAATTTTCTCCAGGAAATATTTTTTCCTAATATTGCAAATAAGTACGATTTTTTTTTAAATTTACTTTTAACAACCACTTAGGGAATTAGTCTTCAACGTTAGTGTTATTTATATCTCAATAGGTAGCATAGTCTTATATAATTCGCACATAAAAAAATTAATTAATTAGTAAATAACAACATTTTTCATGAGAGCTTCAACTCAATATATGTGTTCTCTTTAATAATTTCCAAACAATAAAATAAAAATTATAGTATTTTTTGCCCTTAAGGAAAATATGAAAATGAGACCTCGCCTTTAAGGAAAAATATAAAGGACAAATATTTGAAAATTAGAATTTTAAAGAAATAATATTTTTTTAAAGCTAAGAAAGTGTAAAACAAAGTAGAGAGTACGATTTTATGATGAATTGCATGGCACTTCTCTGGGTCTGGGAAATAATTATACAATTGGACGTTTTCAAGGGACTATGTTCAGTATATGATAGTTCTTAAAAAGGTCTAAACTACAATTGTCCCTTTGAGAGATAACAGAGTATTTTTTCGATCTGTGTATACTTCATATAGAGAAGCTTTCATATAGAGAACACGTCTAGAGGTTCTACTTGGAGGTCAATGTTTACCTAAAAGATACAGGAACCATATCCTCGTCGCAGGGAAGTTGAAGATTCACGGCTCTTAAGAATCCTTCAAGTAGCAGTCCAAGGTATATGTCACCTGCAGAGAGGGTAGACACATAACCATTTAAAGCTCCATTTAGTTAAACACCTAATTTTTGTGTTTTGGGTTGGGGTAGACGAACAAATTCTTTGGGATATATGGGATACCTATTATTCCCATACAATCCACTAGAACTACAGACTTTCGCTATTATGCGTTATAAAATGAGTTTTTAAGATTTTAAAACGCTTCAGACTCAGAAAATTATTGTGCAATTTTAGTTTTAGGTTTGACTTCCATATACTTTGTAAGTTACATCCAAAGAATCGTTTAATTTGGCATCCAAAGAAGCTATTATAATCTTATTTACATTTTTTGTTGCAACTGTAAAAAAACTGAATAATACCTTAAATACAGTATTAAAGTAATTTGTACTTACTTGAATTTATAGTGAAGATTTTCAGTTCAAGCACTAATAAATTTAGGTAATTTTTTTTAAAATAAGTAAACATGTGGCATTAGCCTCACCAAAACTCCTATATAGATGTAGTTTAGATGAGAGAAAATCTGCTTAACTAAATTTCCTTAAAAATGAGACGTCATCTGTCGTATTAAAAGCGAAATTATATAGTCTCTAAAATAAGTATATAACTATATAATACGGGTTTCTCCAAAAGATATTTTTCTACTTAATTTAAAACTAGCTCTTGGCACTTAAACTAAGATAAATCCAAAGACCAGAGCAACCTTTTCTCTCGGATTGGCAGGTCAAATGCTGTGCTCTTCTGGGGTGAGGTTATAACCTTATAAGGTTATACTTTCTATTAATACTGTATTATAATAACAGATGGCATGTATTTAAACAGACACACTGACGTTCTGCATCTTAGACTCTATGTATTATTTAATTATATTTACTTATTATTTATTTTATGAATAAAACCATTTTCTCCTGAATAAATATATTTTGCAAAATCTTATGTGAGAAAGAAATCTAGAGTATCTCTACGGACACGTGGGCGGAGGAGAAGGGCTGCCTCCTCTCCAGGTCATCGCCGTCAAGTGCCCCCGTTCGCCTGTAGAAGCTGTTTTTGACTATAGCTGACTTGCAATGGTCCTTCATTGGCGGCCAGGCTCTTGCGACCACGTCCCAACCGATGTCCATCGCCCAACTCTGGGGGTCGTAGTAGCGGCGATGGGGGGATTTTTGGTACCGCACGTGAAGGTAGGCTGCCCTACCCTCGTCATTGTGACTCACCCCTAAATTTGCACCACAAAAACATATAAGTATAGAAAAATATCAAATATCAAAACTATAAGGTAAAGAATCAAAATATATTTACCTTTTCTTCTTCCGGGTTGGACCGTGTCAAGTTGTTGATAGTGCCGAGCTTTCGCGCATCATGTCAATCATCAACAACTTGACAAAGTCCAACCAGGAAGAAGAAAAGGTAAATACATCTGACGACCGTCGAAGTGAACATAATCAAAATATATTTTAATATTTTACAGAAAACTATTTCAAAAAGAATGTTCAGGTGGAATGGAGAGTTTTTATGACCATAGACATTATTTTCTTATTTTCAAAAATGTGTACTTAGGGACACGACGTTCCCCTTTCGCCTTCATGATAGCCCTGATGATGACTTATAATGTAAGCCGAAATGTTGGCAGATAATTTAAAAAAATACACATTTTTTAAAATTTTTATTTTTTTGGATCTTGACCGAACTCCAAAAAAATTAATATTCGGTTGGATTTATTATTATTTGAAACTAGAAAAGTTGCTGATATATGGAGACCATGAATTAACTTAGCTATTTTAAAGAAAGGAAAGCCTTCTTAAAAATTTTCCATCTTCCTAACGTGCTCGCTTTGTAAACAGATGAAAAATAAATAATTACTAGAGTGATAAAGTACTTGTAAATTATAGTTAGTTTATTAAAAGTCAATGTTATTTCAGGAAAGTATGTGTTAGCAGGGACAATATCTTGAATTTAGAAAACGACATATATGAAGCCTTTAATAAAAAAGAAAAGGTATTTTTCTTTGTTGATATAAGAAACACTTTTGCCAACGTATCAAAGGAACAAATATTGAAAACAATAAATGACATGGGGAAACAACTTTACATCTTCATGGTCATAATAGCGGAGACCATCAAGGATGGGTTGTCAACACTGTACTATTTATTTTTGCCATAAATAAAGAGGTTCATTGATCGCCAAAGGAATTAAAAGGAGTTTCATACGTGGAAGATATTAATTTGCTCCCGCAAATTGGCCAAAGAGGCAAATGCATCTCACCAAAAGAATACTGCTTAATCATGTCTTGTGAAAAGAATTTTGGCCAGGTTTTGGTTCGTGGCGTTTTTTTTCGTATATTTCCATTTCAAGTTAATGAACGAACCAACAAAAATGTATCTGTTAAACTCTAAAGCAAAAGTAAAGTTGAGTAATTACAATTCATTTACAAATTATCATGGAAATTTTTGACATTAATGAATAATAGGCTGACACTTAAAAAAAATAAAATAAAAAAATGGTTCGATACAGTGTGAAGAGTCTTGAATGAAATGACGGGAATTCTAAATTGCTAAGTTTCCACAGAATTCCATTCATATTTATTAGGAACGGGAAGTAATAGGTCTCGTATTATTTAACATTCATCACACGCACGCATCACACCCGAACACATACACACTCACACCTAAGCCTTTGACTTGCCGATTGTTGGTAGTATATTTTAAAATTTTTATTAACGTATAATTTTTTTTCTATAGGTATTCGTTCTTCTAGCTTCATTCAGCCCTCATCAGTTTTGGAATATTACGCAGCACAACTCAGTGCAGTGTGTTACTAAAAGCTGATAAATATCTCTTGAATTACCAATTTGCTCTGCTTTCATCTTCCTTCGACTCAAAATAAAATCTCTTGGGTAATTTTGTTTATTAAGAATTTTTTATTTTTTTTTATTGATCTGTCTGACAACAATTTTATTGCACTTTAAGGCTTTAAGGGAATGGCGAGAAGGACACTGACCAGAGTAGAGCAGCTCCTTGACCTCCTGAGGTACAGGGTACATCGGACCTCTGGACAGCTCTTCGTCACTGTACCCCGACACAGTGCCTGCAGGATGGGATACTCGCCTCTCCTCTCTTGCCCTCTCCTCGCACTCCTTCTGCCACTGGACCATCCTCTTCCGCGACTGGACTATCTCTTCGTACAGCTTGGCAGCATTCTTCGGGATCTGAACACATTCAGATAACACATTATGCAATAAGGGTTTATTATCCCACGTAAATTTCTTTCTCTCTCACGTAAATTCTATTCCCTCTCATTAATTGTTTAAAATTTACGTGGTAAACTACAACCAAATAAATATTTATAAAGAACAATTAAAAAAGTAAATGACGAGAGTCGACAATTTGCTTGACAATGTCAGCTTCTTCGAGTTTCAGACGATGTGTTCGTCTTTCTCGTGGGTTAGGCTCTCTAAGTTATCTAGCTCGTCCCGGTGGTGCAATGGATAACATACCACCCCGGCAAGCAGGAGATCCAGGTTCGAGTCCTGGCTGGGACAGGTAGATTTTTTTATTCTATTCTCTTTCATCAAACGTTTGATTACACAATAATATGTTTTCAAAATGTGAAGCGATTGAGGCGTAATTTTTAAACCATGTCCATTTGAGCTTAAGAAACTTTATATATGTGAAAAAGCTGTTAGTATATACATTATTAAAATTAAATATAAATACAATCGATAATAATTTTTTTTTAGGCGTATCGAACTTCTGGTCATTAACGCCATGAAATAATTTTGTGCTCTGAAATGTCAGTTGCTTTTAAAATTAAAATTCCCTATTTAAGCTTAGTTTTGTAAACCGTTGAATGAGTTCAATAATGTCTGAAATCATTGGAGCATAAGGGGGAGGTTTAGGGGACCCCAAAATGTAAAATCTTAATACCTTCGTAACAGTTTGCAATGCGAAAAAATGAACAGGATTAAAGTAGAATTTCGTAGGGGTTGAAATGTATTATAAAATGTATTTTAAATACAACAAAGATATTTAACAAAGTTACTTCTGAGTATTGCGAGGTACCTTTTATTTACATCTAATCTTAAAATATAGAAACCTATTTCGGTATAAAGGTGTTTCATCGGAAGCTCTTGAATGTACTCATTTTAGGTTGAAAATTTTTGGCTGGAGTTAAGGGTTGAGATAGAGACCAAAATAATCGTAATATTTTCGTTGTATTTTAAGTTAAAAACTTAACAGGTTATAAAATATAAAAAAAATTTACAATATGTACGAGGGAGAAATTTAAGAAAATAATGGAAAAAAAAAAATTCCTCTCTTATTGTTTTATTTTGTGAAACATATTATAAAACGTAATGGAGTAAAATAATATTTTTTAATAAGGCGCATGCTTTATTAAAATAGGTTGTATTTTGATGAAATTAACAAATTACACACACATACACCCAAAATTATAATGGAGTTAGAAGGGACCCATATCTTGCATTACCATGAGATCGCAAAATCATCTTGTTTTAATTTTGTGACGTCAAAATTCCTAACCAGAGCAATTGGACTGCTTTTTTTTTTAAGTTTATACTCCCTTTGAAATTTTTGGAGTAATTAGACATAACATATTCAAGGTGGAATATCTAAAAATGAAAGTTGTTATGCTTATTCTTAGATTATTTTAGTTGGGGTTCGGTCTATCATGAAGACGAGAGAGGACGTCTTGTCCTTAAGTTCAAATTTCCATGACGCGTTTTTTCACATTCCCAGTCAACATGTGAACTTAAGGACAATACGTCCTCTCTCATCTTCATGATAGCCCTGAAGATAGCTTGCAATGTAAGCCGAAACGTTGGCAGATAATCCTTTATTAAAAATACATTTTTTAAATTTGTGTTTTTTGGATCTACCTTGACCGAACCCCAACTAAAATCTAAGAATAATATCTACGGTCAAAAAAAAAAACTTTCCTTTTGAACTGTTATGCTTAATTTTTAGGAAAAATGCAAAAATTGATATTATTGGCAGTGGTACACTACTGTATTTAAAACAAACAGATAAGGATTATATTAATCATTTACAAGTTGTTATTGTATTTTATATTTTATTATTCAAAAGATTTATAAATTTTTTCTAGTTCCGTGGAATTATTTCGTTTCTGAAGCATAAGATTTATTAATTTTACTTACATAGGAAATGAGAGTATGGCAACCATTCATCTAGAATGTAAGAAATATCTTCATAGTTAACTTTTTGGCTTTCTTTTTTTTTTTTTTTTTTTTTTTTGATTTTGTTGTTTGTTTTTGTTTTATGTTTTATTGTAGTATTCACTATATAAATCTAATTGTATTATATTGTTGCTATATTAAAATTGTTTATCTATTGTTTCAATTTTAATTGTTAATTTACTTTTTAAGTTATATAATTTATATTTCTGTTTTTAAAATGGTTTAGTATCTATATTTGTGTATGTCTGTGTGTAGGTACGTGTACGAATATAACTTATTGCACACCAAGTACTATAAAACGTAATGTGAACAAGCACTAAAAAAACGGAAAACATTTAAAAGAATGGATATCAGATTTAACCCTAGATAAACCCCAACAGTCAACATGATGTTGATCGCCCTATATATAACCTGATCCTAATCTTCATAGTACCGGTATCTGGTCACTGGCACTTAAGGCAGCTTACATTCGTACTTTGTGTGGCCATGGGTGGGATATGGGTATATTATTCACCAGGACATCAGACCAAACATTGACTGACTAGCAGTGCTACCGGTATGTGATTACTACTGTATGTGATTTTGGCCGGCCTGGAAATGAGAGTCAGGAGCCCGTCACTACAAATATTGCCCTGTCACTGTTTTGAATTTGTTAAGAGAAAGCGGGCTCTTCTTCCAGCTTCTCCAATCCCCCCAGATAAAACTCCAACCTCTCCTCTGGAACTCCAGCCAATGACGGAAAATCTAAAGTGCTTGTTATCCAGCTAGCTTTAAAAATCTTCTGAAGAAGCTGTTAGAAATGTCCAGTTGCCTGGAAAGGTTCCATTGGCTTATATTTTCCTGCTTTCAGAATTAGGTTTTGAACTATTTTATTTTTCAGACTACAGATCTTAGGACATACATATAACCTAAAGGGATAGGTCCCTTTTTTAAATAAAATATCTGACTTCATATATTATAAAAAAATTGTTTTAATAACTTACGGCTGAAAATGACTAACTCTTACCGCACGAGTCTAGACAGCCTTGGAGATCTCCATCTATCAATCTAAGTACATATATTTCATATTTAAGATTATATCAAATAAATGGAATGTTACGGTCATTTTATTTTTAAAATTCAACAGTCAGGGCGTAATAACCACTGTTTATCTCCGAAGAACAGGATCCTAATCCTTTTCTTTTTAAAATTAAAGTAGTGTGAGATATATACTTATATAATATGTGAGTGTGTTACACTCATATATATATATATATATATATATATATATATATATATATATATATATATATATATATATATACATATAATAGCGTTCTAGCGTAGGGCTGAAAAATTTCAATAAACGTATAATTTTGTTCCAATCTAATTAATTAATGCATCGAATTAAATATAAAATAACAGAAATAAATTTTAGTCACATGCCTAAGTTTTATCGATAGACGAGATATTTCAGCTGTTTATCTGAAATGTAAATAATTTTCCTGAACTAATAAACTTTGGTGTTGTAAACCAAAAATTCCAGAAGAAAGCGTAACCAAGTGGCTTGAGAAGCCGAGATGGACCAAGGATATCCACGATAGGGCGCTAAATAAAACAATTTGGGTGGACATGGAGGAAGAGAGCAGGGATCGGTGATGGAAGTCAACTGGTCTCATCAAGGTGTTCCATTATAACGTGAAAGTAAGATTGAAGAACGAATATGCTGTTAATATATATGTCACTCGGATAATCGGGTCGTATACAATTTGATTATTCTATATTTGTTATAAACATACGGAATTGCTGCATTACCTCAATGGATATCGCTTACTCAGCGTTCACTTAAACTCTTAAACAGTTAAAGTAAACTGTGTGTGGTTTTTTTTTATCATTTCTCATTTATTTCATCCACCTTTAATTGAGAACATACACCAGCCAGCAATTATATAGAAGCATAACCCGTTAATACATGAACACATAAATTTTAGCAATTTTTAGTGCATGGGAAGAGAATGAAAAATCTAACTGTCCCAGCCAAGTATTCAGGTTCGAGTCCTGGCTGGGACAGATAGATTTTTTATTCTGTTCCTATGTACTAAAAATTGCTAAAATTAATGTGTTCATGTATTAACAGGTTATGCTTCAATATGTATATAATTGCTGGCTGGTGTATGTTCTAAATCAGAGGTGGGTGAAATAAATGAGAAATGGTAAAAAACGACACACAGTTTACTTTAACTGTTTAAAAATTACGCTGAGTAAGCGATATCCATTGAGGTAATGCAGGTTCAAAACTTACGTGGGATTGAATATTACAAAAAAACAGTATTTGTAAAATTAAAGCATAAATTTTAAGTATATTATACCATTCAAACTGTTTTAAATTATTTAAAAAAATGTAAATTCTAATATCATATTCTAATGGATTATATTTACAATTCAAGATTTAAGCAAAACTATTTATTAGTGTCATTAAGAGTGTAGCTTGTGGTATTTTTGTATAATTTAATTTTCTGCAACAGTTATCAATAGTTTTGATATATTTTTTCAGTGAAATTGATCTCATTTGAAAATAAACAAATTTATTATTTGGGATAAATATCAAGTTTGTAACTTATCGTGGGACAAAGTTTGATAACGTTTACTGATTGCAAATTAGTGGAAGGTCAACCAGCCCTTTTACAGTTGAGTTGCAATGAAAGCCTTTAGCATACAGTTATTACTGAATACAAACGAATATTGTTTTGCTAGACGTTTACATTTTTACAAAAATGAGCTTTAGAGAAAAAAACAAAGATCAATATTAAAGTGAAATTGGAGGAACAGTTCATGGTCTTTAAGAAATAGTTGTGATTGCAATTTAAAAGTTAATTTACAGGAATCAAACCTGTTCTGGATTCAGTTGAGGGTTTCTGAACACTTTATCATAATTTTTCTCAAACCAGCGTAGGGCGATTTTCTCTGCTTTTTGCTCAATCTCTAGAATTGCTTTTTCCCTTCTGACATTCATTTTGAGAAATTTTGGCTTCCTATTAATTATACGGTATCAAAATGTTAGAATTTTACTGCTACAAATTTCATTAATTTTTAACTCTACCAAAAATTTATCATGTGTGATGTAAACTTGTTAAACATTGAGAAATCTTTGAACGTTCTATTTTGTCATCTCATGGTCTTTTAAAGACATTTATTGAAAAATAAATTTACGAGCTGGAGCATTCTTAATTTTTTTCCAGAGAGTAACCAGGAGTCTGGCCTATGAAGATGATAAGGAGCCAACTGATTAGTACTTACTATATTCTTATGGCGCTGGGTGAATTCTGAAGGAAAATGACCTCTTCCTTCTTTTTAGTAAGGAATTGATAATCCGGAGCAAAGGCCATTTATTATTGGTTAAGAAGATCTGCAAATAATCTCATTATTTATCCAATATATGACATTTTTGAAAATGTCAGAATTACAACTGTCCCTTTGAGAGATAGCAGAGTATTTGTTTGACCAGTGTAACTACATATACAGAAGCTTTATGCTTAAGCAGATGAGAGATAGCTTACATCATTTTTGAGGGAACAACTGTCTTAAGCAGCGAACACGTCTAAGGGATCTACTTGGAATTCAATGTTTACCTAAAAGATACAGGAACCATATCCTCGTTGCAGGGAAGTTGAAGATTCATGGCTCTTAAGAATATTTCAAGCAGCAGTCCAAGGTATATGTCACTTGCAGAGAGGTTAGACACATAATCCTTTAAAGCTCCATTTCGTTAAACACCTAATTTTTGTGTTTTGGTTGGGGTAGATAAACAAATTCTTTGGGATATATGGGATGCCTATTATTCCAGTACAATCCATTAGACCTACAGTCTTTCGCTATTATGCGTTATAAAATGCATTTTTAAGATAGTAGTAAGGCTCCATGTTTCTGTAGTCAATTATGTTGTGTGGCACATCTATCTGCCTATCTAACTGCTTTATGTTTTAATCTCAATGGTGATTGCAAAAATATTCCTAACACTATTTATTTAAGTATCGAAGGATCACAATCTTATGTTTTAATTATTAGGCCGATTTTTTGTTACATGCTACTTATGTAGTAGTTTTTATCTTCCCAGGAAAAATAACTTTATTTTTAAATTATTAATTTATCCTGTTTGAAATAAACCATTTATTCTGTTTAAAATAAATGGTAATAGTTTCACTTTTAATAAACTTGTTCCTTGAAATTCAGTGTTTATTTATTTTGAATAAATTACATGAAGCAAAAAGAATTAACTCGACAAGTTAATTATAGTAACAAGTGGTGTTTACTGTGTAGGATCTACATATTAAATGAGTTACCATCAATATATAAGGTGAAACCATTAGGATTTCTGTGGTTGAATTCTGTTCTCTGGTAAAGTAAACAAAATACATTACAAATAAGAATTATATATTTATACAAAATTACAAAACTATTTACAGAAATATAGTGGTTCTGACGTGTGGATACTATCTGGAATATCCACCGGAGAAGGAGTTTTCTCCGCCACCGAAGTCATGTTCAACTTCTTGTGAAGGGTAGTTGTACCCTGAGTCTTGATGTCCACTGGGCTCTGGGTACTGAGCGGTACCTAGAGACAAGGTGATATTCATAATTAGTTTTTGATTCCTGGGACTCTGCACATGGGTTGGAGGGATCTCGATCGAAGAGGCGAGAAACAGGATAACAAAGAAATAGACAATTAACAATTTGAAGCCTTGAATGTGAACCAATGATTTGAAAATACCAGTATACGATGTTCGCTTACGTCTTGCGAACAAAAAAAATGTTTTTTTGTTGCTGTTTTTTCAAAGCTTTGGCTCAACTCAAGACTGAAATTCGAAGCTTTGTAAAATAATGCTTTATTTAGCCCTAAAGAAGCCATAACAAGATGAGCGTGAACTTGGCAAGAAATATTTTTTTAACAAAGCCGGCCCCAAAAGTAGACATTATTAATACCACTTTATGTAATATAAAATATTATGAACTAGCTACGTAAAAACAGTAATACCATAAGATACTAATCCTACAAAAAAAATAATCAGTGAAAGTGGTTCCCAAATAAATTGTAGAATCAATTACTCATTAATATCGAATTAAAATTACTAGTAATTACTTATATACGTAAAAGTAATTATACAACTATTAAGTACAATTATTATAAATATATATA
>KZ807990.1:107343-117592 GCA_000696205.2 Oncopeltus fasciatus
ATTTTTTTTTAAAATAAAGAGTTAATATATAATACATAAAAAATAGAAGGTAATAAAAAAAATTCAAAGAACAACAAAGTTTTTCTTTATAGAAGTTTATATAAATATAAACGTTCAAATTTCATTGAACATAAATTTAAAAAATATATTATTTTAAATCAAGTTACACTCAACTTATAGTTTCCAGAATATTGAGAAGTTTACTTCAGTGAAAGTCCTAAAACTACTTTAAATTGATCATTAGTGTGTATAGTCTTCTCTTAAAGTAAATAAAATTCATTATTTTATTAAAGAAAAATTTCCTTTATCGTTGCACTTATTCACTGTCTGTTTGGCGAATATAAGATGTATAGTAACTTTTTAACTATCATACCTTCTATCATACGATAGTTCTATATTCATTGGTAGTGAAAATAACCTTTTAGATTATTTACGTAACTTCTTAACTTACTTTTATTTACACCTAAGAGATCATCTAATTTTACAGGGCCCTTAAGTTTGTACAGACATGACCTGTATTCCTTTATCTCTTAAGGCGCTAGCAATATTTTGTGATATACCTCCTGGAAATAAGCGTACACCATTATTTCAAATTACTCCTTTTTTTATTTTATTTGATATTCTTTTTCAGTTCTCTTTTATTTTAGTCTTCTTTTTATACTTCACCATACATAATACGGTTCAATATGAGTTGTTTGAATGTAAATCAATGTTGAGGTCCCTGAATCCAGAAATCATCAAATTTAGGTCTCAGAGTCGATAAAGTATGATTTTTATGCGGTAAGTTTGTGCTTGTACTCAAACTTGAACTTAGTTTTTATAATTAGATGATTTTAGTTGGGGTTCGGTCAAGGTAGATCCAAAAAAAAAAATACGAATTTAAAAAAAAGGTGTATTTTTTTAAAAGATAATCTGCCATCTTCAGGGCTGTCTATCATGAATACCCCTCACTTATCAAACCCCTTAACAAAATAATATTATTACATAAGACATTAGCCTCCAACAAACAGCAACAAATATTTTTGTTAAAATGTAGGGCACAAAAAGTTTTCCCCAAAATCATTACTAACCTTTGTAAAAATATGTCCTGTCCCTAAGTTCACATTCCCAGTCATGGAAATGTGAACTTTGGGACAGGACGTCCTCTATCGTCTTCAAGATAGACAGCCCTGAAGATGGCTTACACTGTAAGCCGAAACGTTGGCAGATAATCTTTTAAAAAATACACCTTTTTTAAATTTGTATTTTTTTAGGATCTACCTTGACCGAACCCCAACTAAAATCATCTAATAATAATATCTAAGGTCAAAAAACCTTAGTTTTTATGTTGTTTCGGCCCTAATCTTTGTACTAAGTCCCATCAGTTTTCAATGTAATATTTTATTTTTGTTTATTTCAAATATTTTCAATCAAATGTCCAAATCAAAAGTCTACTGCCCATGTAAATGGAAATTTAGGTAATGCACATCATTAGAAAATGGCAATTTCGTGGCGTTGACGCAGCTGCTTGCGCAAGGAGAAAACAATGAATTTACTCAATGACACATTCACTTTTTGCCTCCGTTTATGCAGCCGCTCTTCAGAATGGGGTAGATGAGTTTGGAGGTTTTCGGGGACACTGCGTTCGCTCCGGAGGAGAGTATTACTGTGACGTCAGCATTACCTTCCCACTCCAAAGATGGCGGTGTAGGCGTTGAAGCCGCCTCTAAGCGTTCACTTTGAAATAAACGTGCTGGGGCTAATGTAAATAAAGGGAGTTATGCTTGGAAACGTGTGGTGCACTTGCTTGAATGGGAGTAATGCGACAAGAAGTTCTTGGTGGAGATATCTGAACTAGAGCTGATCTCCTCGTCTGCTTGGTCAGTATGGTAAGTCTAGTACCCTTTGATGTTAGTTTCGTAGGGGTCACAAGCATATGGATGTCACCAATTTAGTGTATTATGAACACTGGATTTATTTTAAATACTCAATTTTTATCATAATTTCTATTATTCGTCTTCATTGGTAGTAGTAGTAGTAGATCATTGAAGGGCAATCAACTTCTAGGTTATTACGCCCTATAAATACCCTTTAATATGTTTACTATAAATTAGTTAATAAAAGACAGGAATCAGGATTATTTCGACCACTATAACAACCTAAATTAATGGATTTTTTTAAATAAAAATATTATTATTATATATTTAAAAAATTATAATAAATAAATTATTATTAACTGAAATATTAAATAATTTAGATCATTCTTTAATTTAGATTTTCCAGGCTATACCTGCTTTTTTAAGAAAGTTTAACAGCCCATCCACTGTAGAGGGGTTGTTCCCAGGGCACTCCGCCATATTTCTTCCAATGCCTTCCCTAGTGAAGTAATTCTGATAAACTGGGCAAACCTTTATGATGTGCTGGATTGTTAGGTGAACTTGGCAGGTATTACACTTAGGCTGCAGATCTTTGTTAATTAGGTGTATATGAGTAAGGTTCGGGTGACCTATCCGCATACGGGTCAGGTTTACCTCTTCTCTTCTATCCCCACGGATGGAGGTGTTCCATTCTTTTGTGGTGTTTTTTATACTCCGCAGTTTGTTGTGTGCTGGTTCTAGCATCCATGCATTTTCCCAGTCTTGGAGTGCCATTTTCCTTAGCCAGTTTTTAAGGTCATCTGGTTCGAGGATACTTAGAGGAGGTTCGAAGACAAATCCGTCTTCATTGGTTTCTGCAAACCATCTTCTGTTGGCGAGCGGTTACGGACATTGTCCAACAAGAGTTGAATACAGACAGTGACAGTGAACGCATGTATTCGGCCACGAAGAAGGACAATGTCCGAAAGAGCTCGCCAACAGAAGATGGTTTGCAGAAACCAATGAAGACGGATAATAGAAGGTAAGACAGTTCTATATTCATCGCCTTATTACAAACTCGCAATTAGAATATTCGGAAGTAGTATCCCGCAAGCATTTCTTTCATTAACGAGATTTCCATCCAAGTAGATAGAAATAAGAAAATATTAAAAGATATTTAATGTAAATAGATAGCGACTGAAGAAAATTAGGTGTCTCTCGGCGGAGTGAGAAATGCCTGCTCCGATGTTCCCAGTAGTTCTCGTATGTCCACTTACACGGAGCTAATGGCTGTCTGTCGAAGGCTATAACAATGAGTTAAGCAATGGTATGAAGAAAGTTTCAGCGAAATGAGACATCTCCCTTACTTACACAATCCCTGCAGGGCATCGACTGGACTGAGCGTCGTAAAGGCACACACAATGCCCAGAGTTCCGGGATGTGCACTCAGAGAATACGCAATCAGCGAGAAAATTAGAAATTGTAAAAAAAAAAACCTTCACCTAGTATTAATAATCATAAGTTTTTCAAAGAAATATTTTGAATAATATGAAATAGTCTGCATAAAAATAATTTTCATAGCACGTTCCATTTTTCAAGTACCATCTCTTTAGAATCTTTTTTTGTCTTTGGTTTTTTAGATGATATCTGTTATTTTATCCTTATGAATATTCATTCCCGATGAATCTTAGGAAACCTATTTCTTTACTCATCTCCTACATGAAAGAGTTTTTATTATTTATTTTTAAATTTCCCACAGCTGTCGGAGACCGCTGTGTGAAAATGAATTCAGCCGATTTAAAGCAATGAAATGTAATTATTCAATGGACACTTGCGTCATATTAATGAATTATGAAAGAAAAAAGAATTATCTAAGAATAAGCTTAAGATTATCAGACAAAATTCATCTATTGAAAGTTCAGATTAATATTAACAAAAACAGTATCCACTTAATGCTCTTCAGAAAATTCTAAATTTAAAAATTTTATTCCTGAAGAAAAATTATGTCTACATTATTATACGAAAATGAGCTCTCTTTTTTTTTTTGTAAATTTTTTTTAAAATGTTTTCTGTAAACCCAAATAACAACAAAGATATTGCGATTATAAATTTTGGTCTATCATTAAACCTCCCTTTCCCTCATCTGACATCAAGCAAAAAATACTTTTGAAAAAAGTATAAGAAAAACAAAAAACTTTTTAAACTTTCAATGAAAGGCCTGAATGCGAATGTGTTATTTTAAAAATAAGAAGTCCCACCCAAAATTCGAAATTAGATTCTTAAATTTCTCTGTAATATGCGTTTTTTAATTTTTTTTTTTGTTCGTTTTTTATTTTATAAAACACAAATGTGATAATGATTTTATCTTCTCATCTTACTCTACAACCTCTCTTCAGCCATTACAAGCTCATCCAACAATTAAAAAAAAATATAGTTTCTTATTTGATTTCATTATTTAAAAATATTGCTCACTCTTGAGAGCGATCGTTTATACATTGTCTATATACAGAAATCTATGTATGGTATAGAAATGTTATGCATGTCTAAAATTTACTATTTGTCACATATCAGTAATTACAAATTTTAATTTATTTATTGTTATTATTTTAAAATGTCGGTTAATTCTCCAGGACTAATAAGTGAGTACTTAGAGCTAAGTCTTGTACAACTACACATCTGTATATAATCTAACTAATGTAACCTGCCCTCCATATGGATGTGACTATAGCCAGTAAAATAGTTTTATTATATTATTAATTCTTAGATAATAGTTATTATTTTGTAAATAATAATAAAAATAATAATTCATAATTGAAAATTGTTTGTGTTTATTTTCAGCCCTGACGAAGAGAAATTATATTCTTGAAATTATAGCCTAAATTAAATTGTTGTAAAAAATTATTAGACCGAAATTCTCAATAAGCAACTAATTTATTGAGTGTGTGTGTGTGTGTGTGTGTGTGTGTTTTAGCATCCCTTTCAAAAACTTAGGATCTTAGAGGGAGGGGCTATCTACTGGTTGCCACCTCATTCTAAACATCCATGGCTCACGACAATCTTATATTTAAAGATTAAAGCTTGGCCCTGGGCGGGATTCGAACCCGCAGCGTCAGGATTGTGAGAACCGAATGGATCCCCTGAGCTACCCTGGCACCCCTAGTTACTTTATTCTATAATAGACTTTTTGAATTGAGTTTTACTGAAAATCAGAACCCCACAAACGATTAAAACAGATAATACAGTATATATATGAGATCTAGGATGCATATGCGTGGAGAGCCATGTGTGGAGAGCTAGCCATTAATGAGGTTCAGAGCTTGCGCAAAAGGGAAGATTCGGATCTGGACTCTGTTGGGAAACTGAGCTTCGTCTAGTTCTGTCTCGTTTGCGCCCCGGAGCACTTCTCTCCTTGTTAAGACAGCGAGTGGGCTACTGAATGGATTAGCGGCGTAACTGAGGAATTATATTCCCGCTAGAGAAGGCATTGGCTTACATACTTATTATGTGTTGGGCAGTACGTAGTGACGTAATGGGGACCGCTAGGAACGCGTCGTAACCAAACACTCTAGCCCTGTATGTACATTTGCGTATTATCTCATTAATTGTTATATACAATAACATACTTAGCAATTCCCGAATGGCTTTTTGTTTTCCCTGAAATCTCAGATTTCTGCTGGGTCATTGTATCATACGTATACTATACCTTGCATGATATGTATCAATGGTATGGTTCCTAAGTTTTGGAAAAAAAAAAAAGAAAGTTAGATACTGAGTATATCTTCTTCAGTTAATATTCAAGCAGATTTCGGTCCTTTAAGTGTGCCAATAAATCATTTTTGACAGAGCATCTTTATTTTTTATAGATCACCAGGAGCTCTTATAATGTAATTAATTTATATTTGTGCATGTTTATGTAATTTATGGCCATTTTTCAAATTAAACATAATGCTTCCCTGGGAATGGCTTTGGGGATGAAGATTGAAATTGAGAAATGTTTGTAGACATCGGAGGCCGTTGGCTCAAAGCAAATTAATCCTTCTTATAAATCGATATAATTTTGAAAACCAAGTACACACCCAAGTTAGGGTTGGTTAAAGAGGAGTTTGTGTTCAAGTCAAGTTTCGGGATGGTTTTCATCGGGAAAAGAATCTTGCGATGGAGTCCATCTATCTGACCCTCAGTCCTCAATAAGCTCAAATCTTAGGAATTTGGGAAAGAAATTTTGAAATTAACGTTTAAAATATTTAGTTTTTTATATAATTTTCTCTGAAGAATAATAATAGAGAAGAGGTTCGCTTAGGAATTCATGGCGATCAGAAATATGCATAAATATAAAATACTGACCATCAGTCATGATTAAGTTACCGTAGATAAAGAGGCTCTCTCCCTGTCACCCCATTTGCCCAAATGAAGGGCGAAAATTTAGGCCGAAACGTTGCCGAAAAAAAAAACTTTTTTATTTATTGATCAGTTTTATTACTTCAGTATCCAAAGACCGAATCCCTGACTAGCTTCTTCTCATATACATGAATACTCCTTCCGAGCTTGGCCATGGCCAGAAAGATTACATTTTGCCGAGCTTTCGCACTTCATTTGATGGCTTTTTTAGGGCTAAAAGTAAGAATATATATATATATTTCCAAAAAGTCGTTTTTTTGATCTATGAAGAATAGGTGGGGCCTTGATGGGAGTCGGCTATAGAAACAGAAAGACATAGACTATCGATTCTATTTGGAAATATTTTTTGCAAGAATATCTTGTTTTTCTTTCTAATTTTTTTGCTGTGGACAGAAATTAGAGATAAAATGGATAGAATAGAAAATTCAAAATGATTAATTTTTTAAAACTGAAAATTCATTTCCTAAATGATAACAAGCTTCTCGCTTGGATAAGGAGTCATCAAGAATCACGCTTTTTTTTTTCTAAAGAAAGAAAACCATATAAAGAGTATTACTCTAACTTGTGGATCAAATAAATCGAGAAGTTAGAGAAAATACATTCTCAATTAATAATTTTTTAATGTATAATATATCTATAATTTGTACATATTTTCTAGAAAAGTATTTTATAAGTACATAATAATAATATGTACACATAAGTAATACTAATTGTGTGTGATCTGAATTATATAAATACTTACGTATTCATGTTTATAAATGTATTATAATATGTAAAAAGTCATTATGCCGTGTTTTTATTATGAACCTCTTCTTATCGGACACTTATTTTTTAACGGACCACCTAATCTCCGCTTATGAAAAATATGTTCTTAAACAATTTATGAGGCGATACATTTTTATCTTGCCACAGAAATAAATGCACTGTAAAAGACTCCTGAGTGATCCTTCTCCGAGGTACCTGGAGGCGTCCCCTCGTATTGAACTCCTGACCCCTCGAGCCGGCCGACAGGGGCGAGTGTCGTCCTCCCACCCCGGTGGTACAGTTCCCACGAAAGCCGTTCGCAGCTCTGGCCACGTACATCTAGCGCAACCTCGTGGGAAAAGGCGGATCTCCAGACACTTCCCTATCCACCGGCTTCATTGTTTAAATACCAGCAGGAAGCGGGTTCCATTCAATCTTAGATAGAATTTGAATTAGTCAAGTCTCAATTCTATATAAGACTGGAGTGAATTCTATCCAAATCTTGATTCATTCTTATTCCACTAAATATTTTACAGGGTATGTGACATCTTAATCGCGGTCACAACCCATCGAATGGCGGAATCAGTAGTAGGCTTTTACTGTCAAAGAAGTTGCGGATTAGTGAGAATATATGGCTCGGCCATAAGAAGGTTCAATCCCACCCATTCAGGAGTTTGTTTTATACTCCACATTAGCCTACCCATCACTTTCCCCCTCTAGTTCTATGATTTTTTTATAGATTGTGTTCAAGCCCAACCTTAAAGTCAGAAATTATTAAATTATTTTATTTTTCCATATATTGAATGACATTTTATTTTTGTATTTCTGTTGTAAATTTTTTATATTTTTATTTACTAGCCTTCTGTAAAGTTATTATTGTAAAATTTTCCTACACTTCACCCTTCAGATTTTAAGTTCTTTTTCTATCTCTTTGTTTTCCTCAAAGTAAGGACACTGCTTCCTCCCACTCCAATTTCTTATAGGGTGTGAGTGGTGATAGAGAGGAAAATTGATATTCTTTAAATTAAACCAACTAGACCTCATATATGAGTACATTTCTCATGTACAGTTTATTGTTTCATGTTTTACTTTTCTTTTTTGGACTTTGAAGCAGGCAGTATTTAATGTTTCTTGTTTCTCAATAGAAAAAGGCACCCTTTCCCATGGTCTTCCCTTAACACCCTACAATTAATTGTAGTCCTCTGCCCAGTGCCAGCAGAGACCAATACAAGGGTTCCCGTTTCTTTCTGAAACATATTGCAGCACATTAATAGTCTCTCCCTCCCTAACTCTAACTTTACTTTTATTTTTGTTCATTTTTAGAGAAACATATGAAAAATGCTTAGTTTATTCAACTTTATTACAAACTTTTGAAAGAAAGGCTCTTTATTCTTTAATATAAATCTAATTAAATAACCCTAAATTGAAGCAATGAAAATGACCGGTTTCGAGCCTAAATCATTTTCCTTTCGAACAATTAATGAGAGGGAATAGAATATAAAAAACTATCTGTCCCAGCCAGGAATCGAACCTGGATCTCCTGCTATCCGGGCCGGTGTACTTGCCAGTTATGCTACCAGGACGCGTTAGTTGTCTCATTTTCCTTGCGGTTGTCTAAAAGAGCCTTTAAGGCCTAATAAGTCATAAGGGCCTAAAAGTGACTGATAGAAGTCAATTGAATTTAGAACAATTATGATTATTCATTTTACAGTCAGGAAATAATCCTGAATGAAAGCCAGATCAAGGATTAGAGAAGCGTTTCGCTTTCTAGGGAAGGAAAAGTTCAGTACTTGCTACCTTCCAGACACTAATTATTGGTTTCACAGAAAGTCCAGAGTAAATGCCAACATAAAACATGAGTTAATGTTAATACATATGGAATAAAGCATAGATAACATTGACAGGCCCATGAATATATCATCTGTATATTTTACAGGCATGTAAATCTGCTAGTTTTGCACAAGATCTATTCTCCATTTTATTGGTTCACTAAATTATGAAGAAAACAAATGGGGTCTAATCAGCTATACTTTCTAAAATATAAAAAAGTAAAAATTACAAAACTTTAAGAAGTTTGAGTATGTGTGTTTGAAATATGTTTATTATATTTGAAAGTCGAAAGGAACTGATATGTTATTGCAGGATACAGTACTCTTAAACTTAATACAATGGATATAAAAGAGATGTATACTTTAATTGCATCCGAATATGTATTGGTGACCCTTCAAGACCATTCGAGTCTTAAAAACTGAAATAAGGCATAAAATTTTCAAACTCCATACGAAACAATGTTGTGTGAGTCATGCTTTTGTTCATAGTTTCAGACTTTTTCATGTTATTGATAAATATGGAAACGCCAGTTCAAAATGTTTATTATTTCAAAAGTTCTTAAGCAGAATGAAAATGTTAATAGACTTATTAAGGAAGCAACTACTAACTTCAAAAAGGAAGAATATTAAACGTAAATCAATTATTTTCTTAATTGTTGATCACAAATTGATAATAGAAAAATAATTCATTATAATAATAATATATGAGATAGATAATTAGCTCTGATATACAATAAGATATTAAAAGCGTCAAGGTTTAATGCTCAAACGTAATAAATAAATATATTACAACTATATGGCATGAAAAAAAATCTGGTGTGGCCGCTCCCAATACTGAACACTATACTCTTAGTAGTATAAAAAGAAAATTGAGCAATAACAATCTCGTCATTTCCAAATCGGTTAAATCTAAAGCTTTATTTTCAGTGGAGTGGCAAAACTCTTGCTTCGATAGAAGGTGTTAAATGTTCGGATTTGGAGGCTTTTCCCAAATAAAACTATACTAATGATATCAGACTTACAGTCTTCTTGTAAAATGGAGGAGAGAGAGACTAGTAGAGATGCAGCCAAATATGAAGCCTAGACTTGATTGCACTCTCTAACTGCTTGAGGAAGATAATCCCTTCCGCCCAATCGTGGTCTATCTGGAAAATATATAACATACAAATAGTCTATCATTAGTAAATTTACTAAAAAATATAAAATACCAATAATATTCACACCTTTTGACGTCAAGAACTAAGCACCAAGAAATGTTGTATCCTAAGACTCTTAGGCACTTAATATTAGAAAATGCAATCCTTCAGATTCCACAGAATTGCTGAACTTATTTAAAGTCGTTCTGAAACAAACTAATTTAAATTTTACGACAAATTTTACCCAAAAGACTAAGTATGGAAAAGAGTACTAGTGCACTTGCAGCTGATATCTTATATATATATA
>KZ807990.1:117627-130767 GCA_000696205.2 Oncopeltus fasciatus
TATATATATATATATGTCATTGAGACAAATTTAATCATGGAACGAATTAATACATTTTTGATAATATTGTATTATGCAAGAGCTTGACGGTTTCTTCTGTATATTTGGTGGGATCTGCTTCTGTGGTATCCGTTTTTGTTTTTAAATACAAAAACGGATACCACAGGAGAATAAAATTTACGATGGAAAAATAGGTCAATATAAAAAAGAGAATGTAAAAGAAAAATTATTCGATAATTCGTAAAAATAAGTCAGTTGCAACTGACGTGAGCAAAGATAAAATTACAATCTGCATTTTAGGCTCCTAAAAAAATCGTTACTTTGTCTCTCTCTCACTCCCTCACTCTCTCTCTCTCTCTCTCTCTCTCTAGTTATAAAATATAGTCCCGCTTTTTTAAATAGCCTTCATTCACGAAATGTTTTTCATTGATGACATCTGGAAATAAGAAAAATTGTATCTTTTCTTAATGTGCACTGATATGGAAAGGCTGTTATGCCTAGTTTACGTTTATAAAAAAAAAAAAAAAAAAAAAATTGAAAACCACACAGTACAATATGTGTGTTTAAACAATACTATAGACGTCCTTAAGAATAAAATGTAATAAAACATAATTTACTTCATAATTTTAATTGAAGCAATTAACTTATATACTTTTGGAAAAATATTTTTTTTAAATGGGGCAAAAATTTAATACGTTATGATAAACTTAATAAACTTTAAAACTTATATTTCCCAAAGAACCGTAAAGCAAATATTAGACGCTCACAAAAATAGAGCGAAAAACATTTGAAATGAAAGATTACTAACTAATTTTAATTACTCGCTTTAATAAAAATTAATAATAATTTAAAAATTCAGAAATTAGGTAAGTTTATTTTATACTTGTTAGATTATTTTTCTAAAAAGGGTTGATTATCAATAAATGTTATTATTTATATCAAAATATATCAATTATTAATTCATTCATGTTACTTTTATTTCAATTGAAAGTTTTTGAGAAGCTCAAAATGATCAAAAATAAGAAATAAATAAAAATTGTCCTTTCACGATTATAATAGTATAATAGTAGATATTCCGTCTCAAATTCGACAGACTTTTCTGACAGTTTCCTCAAATAAAACTAGAAATTTGTTTTAACGATAAAAAGTCTGCAAACTGTTATAATTTTCTGAGCGTGACCTACATCCAAATTGCCCAAGAAAACGTCATAGATATCTCTCCAACATAGCTTGGACCCTTTTGAAGCTTGAAATCAATTCGAGAACTTAAGTGCGGACACTCCAGAGTTCGCTCAGAAGAACTTCCCTCCTGCAACACTGGGAACTAGGCGTACTTTCACTCTCCCAATGGAAGGATTCTCAGCGCGAACCCCCGAATCCTACTGCCCAAGTCACTCTCATCTCACGAACATTTATTCAGCGATAAAAGCTTGCCCAAGGCGGGATTTGAACCCGTAGCGCCAGGAATTCCAGAACCAAACGGATCCCATGGACTACCCCAAGAACGAGGAAAGAACGGCCAGTGCCACAACTTCTAAAAGAAAAAAAATAATAGATTAAAAAAATACATATTTAAAAAATAAATAAATTTAACTACGTTCTCTTGTAACAGAAGATTACGGGGCTATCTCCGTTGAAGTCGCCGTGTAGGATTATCGGGATGAGTTTGGGAGTATAATTCATTGGCTATGGGATTAGGATGTTGTATGTGGCGGGAATGGAATTTGGAGAAACGATTGGGAATCGTTGACGAGGTCGATTTTGAGGTAATTGTGAAGGTTAGAGTTGGATACGTAGAAGGGAGCATTTGGACTGGAAGGATTGGATGTTGGAAAGTTTAGCGGTACCCCAGAGTTCTATACCGTATGTCCAAACAGGTTTAAGAATAGTTTTGTATATTTCTAATTTGTTGTGTAATGATAATTTCGATGTTCGTTCGAGTAGTCTATATAATAGTCCGTAGCGTCTGTTTAGGTCTTGTCTCTTTTGCCTTATGTGTTCTTTCCAAAGTTAATCTTGAGTCCAAGTAGAAACCGAGGTATCTTACGGAGTTGGAGGAGATTATGGGTTCTGTCAAGGTTAGTGAAAATATCACTTTTAACAATATCATTCATAAGAAAATTTTATCAATTATAAGAAACTTGACCGAACCCCAATAAATAAATAAAGAAGAAGAGTCTCGAAAAAGTGGATAAAGGCCCATAAAAAACACCCATGCTATGTTCAAAAGGAGAGTTTGTTGACCGTATATATTATTCTAAGATGATTTTATTTGGGGTTCGGTCAAGGTAGATCCAAAAAACACAAATTAAAAAATGTATTTTTTAATAAAGGATTATCTACCAACGTTTCGGCTTACATTGTAAGCCATCTTCAAGGCTATCATGACTCAGTCATGGAAATGTGAACTTAGAGACAGGACGTCCTCTCTCATCTTCATGATAGCCCTGAAGATGGCTTACAATGTAAGCCGAAACGTTGGCAGATAATCCTTTATTAAAAAATACATTTTTTAAATTTGTGTTTTTTGGATCTACCTTGACCGAACCCCAAATAAAATCATCTTAGGACTCATGCTATGTATTTCTTCTCGACCTAAGGTACTTTAAAGAAGGTGTTTTATATACCGTTCTTATACCGCCATGAATCTCCCATTTTTTTATTAAAGGAAGAATGGTATCCAAAAAGGAATGGGTGGTCCCTGATGCACTCTTCTAATCCCCTGGGCAATTACAAATAGAAGCATATGAATAAAATTAACATGTGCTGTGGGCATTATTTGGGACATTTGACAGCTCCGTAGTATATGACTTGAGACAGACTTAGTCTGGATACGTATTCCTCCAACATTTCTCCAGCGTGCTCCATTTTCGGCCTCCTGGAGCAGATAATCCCTGGAGGTAACCTTGAGCAATATCTCGGCGGGAGATAAGAGCAGCACAGTGAGTGACGGGAGAAGACTTTTGCGTAACTCCATTGTGGGCCGCGCTCATCTTCACCGAGTTACACCAGCCCTTCACATCCCGGCTTCTTAATCCTTACCTCACTCTACACGAATCCGCTACCCCTCCCATCCCACCCTTTCCCTTCACCGTTTTCAATGGGTTTTTTAAAAATTTATGTATAAAAAATCTATATGCGTTAGATGGGGGCATTAAAAATGGTTATGAGGACTTTGGACTGGAAGAATTGGATGTTGGAAGGTTTAGCGGTACCCCAGAGTTCTGTACGGTATGTCCAAATAGGTTTAAGAATAATTTTGTATATTGTTAACTTAATGTGTAATGCGGTAATTAGAAAAAAGTTACATTCTTAAGCTGGCACAAAGTTTTTTCTAAGTTTTCTTTAACGTACTTTTTAGTCGTTCCTGCGTTAAGGGATGTATGCATAAGTCCACGTTTTATTGTTCTAGGTGATGGAAATACTTATACACTTGCCAACAATGTTTATAAATCATTGTTCTGGATTTAATTAAATCTTATTTTTTATCATTTCCAAAATTTAATTCTAAAATAATTTGGATTTCCTCAAAAATAACCGATTGATTTTCTATTGCAAAAAGAAAAAAGCTCTGGAGAAGGAAGAAGCATAGTCAATATGCTCATTATAAATCAATTAAGGTACCATCAAATTCGATAACTGCAATAAAGAAGAATCATAATTTTGAATTACTATCTTTCATAGGAAATGGTCGTAAATATCTTTACTTAAGGGTCTGGTAAAAGGTCATTTGACTTTTGTCACTTGTTTATTTCCTTAATTGTATTAATATCACTGTTTATTTATCATTTATGTATTTCTCTTCTACTGTATAAATTTCTACTGTCTAAATTGTAGCAGAAAATAAGAATTAATTGACTTTATAAAATTTCAACGTACAGAGATCGTTTGTGTGTGTGCGTGCGTCGGAAAATGATTTTTCCGAAAATGACCCACCATTTTTAAAATATATTTGATTAGTTTTGTGAAATGTTTTGATAATCCCATAATAGGATTTATACGACTAATTTATTTTGGCTGTGTACTTATAAACATTTCTTAATAAGATTATTAGATGATTTTAGTTGGGGTTCGGTCAAGGTAGATCCAAAAAAAAAAAATTATAAAAAGGTGTATTTTTTAAAATGATCATCTGCCAACGTTTCGGCTTACATTTTAAGCCTCTTCAGGGCTGTAGAAGTACAATGTCATGAGAATACAATAATAATTGAAAATATTATAATACAGAATTATCATAATGTAATGTGATATTAAAAGTATGAATGTAGAAAGATGTGTAAGAGAATTTAAAAAACATGCAGACTACAGCTTTCTTAATAAGTGTTTTTTAACAACTTTCGTAAAATTTTATTGAGTATAAATGTTAAAAAAAAGTATTTTGATGATCCCATATTTCGTATAACTCAATACATTATGATGAAGGAGTAGATAATGGCGTCTTCCCCTATCCTATTCCCCTATGGGATTGTGAAGGCCCCGTGTACCAGCGGTAGAAATCAGGGCCCGCCGGCGGAACCTCCCGCCGACAAAAGCGGCCCGGTATAACACGGCGGACTCCCAAGCGGGAGCCCACAATGGTACGGGACCCGCTACAGATTAGGGTTACGTTCGGGACTGACAATGAGCCTGCAGTTACATGACCATCGCCCCCTTGCTCGGGGATCCTCGCTCTATGGTCCTCCTCTATGGTCTGTCACGGCACCTCTTGAAGGAGTTCACTAATTACGCTCACTCGATTCGCTTACTCCCGCTGCAATACAATCCTGGATGAATAAATCTCTCACAAGTTTTATCAACCGAGTTCGAAACTCAACGAGAACTTATTGTATACGTCATTTCCCATGTATTATTCAACCTAGTAATGAAACATGTATAGTTCTACCACAAAATTTAGATTTTCGAGCTTTTTAGGAAAGTATATGAAAAATCTTTCACGCAGGAGTTATATGAACTAATAAGTATTTAATTTGGTTGTGGTATTTTATCCCACGTAAATTTCAAACAATTAATGAGGGGGAATAGAATATAAAAAACTATCTGTCCCAGCCAGGAATCGAACCTGGATCTCCTGCTGTCCGGGCCGGTGTACTTTCCAGTTATACTACAGGACTGTATACTACAGTAGTATAACTGGAAAGTACACCGGCCCGGATAGCAGGAGATCCAGGTTCGATTCCTGGCTGGGACAGATAGTTTTTTATATTATATTCCCTCTCATTAATTGTATGAACTAATAAGATTTCTCACGTCACCTTATTAAGGGACATTAATAGAGGCAAATAACTAATTTATTGTATTTATTTAAAAATTAACAGTGAAAAATAAATGAAGGTCGTTTATGCTAGCAATTAGAGGAGGGGATGCCTATGGAATATAAAGAAACTTGTTTCATTCTATATTCGTCAATATGCATTTTTCGTAAAGTAATCCAGTGTGCAAATGCAAAATAAATAATTATGTAAGAAGGGCGTGTATGCTCCTTTTTTTTTTTTTTCCTTTCCATTAAGAATATTAAAAAGTAAATTGCGAGAAGAATAAGTATGTCTTCTCTACCAGGATGCATTCTTGTCAAAGTAATCTAGTAATGATTTTATTAAATACAACTAAGGGTTGTAATATGATATTGAAGATTAATTTATTGAAAAACTATTTTTATTTTTTCATAGAGAAAACATGTTGCGGTAAATGAAACGAGAAGAAACTCGCTGACTATTGAATATTGCAAAGAGACAGCTTATGAAGACATACTTTTTTTTTATATAACCTTTATTTACATATTACATTCTGTTAGAAATTAAAAAAAAAAAACATTTTTAATTTGATTACAATGATTTAATTTTTTCTGGCTGTGCACTTATACATTTTTTAATAAGTATTTTTTATTAAATTTTATTGAGTATAAATGTTAATAATTACGTTATATAAATTTTAATGACACTAATATTTATGTCAGTTGTCACGATTGTTTATTTAGTTTGTCCTTCAAACTCCCCAATCACTAACTTTCTCAGCTAATGTACAGATATATTTATTCTTCTTCATATGTATGTGTATATGAAGACACACACAAACAGCATAAAATGTAGCCCCTTCACCTGAGAACTTGAAGGAAGTTGGGGTTCTTCTTTCAGCTTCCCCAAATCCTACTGGCACAACTACATACCAGCCTCTTGAAGTCTGAAAATAAGGTTTGGTGAGAAGAATGGTGAAATGGATAATATCCTGATCATATTAGAGATATTTTGAAGAATTTTCGAAAATGTTCAGATGCCTGGGGATTTCTTTTTTAGTTGGAGCTCGAATTTCTCAGGCTACAGACAGCTCATGTAATAGAAAATCACCCCCCTCTTCAATAGGTATATTAACACCTCCATATTCAAACATTTTCAACATTCTGAATAAATATTAGCCCTCATCCTAAATCAACCTGTCTAACTTGTCTCCTGGATCCTTAGGCTACTTATCTGAAATAATTCCTATCTATTTTTTCCGAGTTTTATTAATGTGTACTAAAAACACAATGTTTACACACACAGATATATATAATTTTTGTATTTATTTATTTATTTTTGGGGGGCCTATAGATTCAGCATCCCTTTTTAAGGGTTGGATAAGAAAGAAAAAAAATCACAAATAAGAAATGAAGTACAAAATAAGGAACTAATAATATTACTTTTTAAATAATGAATTAATTGTGGTTTATAATCACACGCTAAATTAACTATATGAAATGCACAGGGAGCCAGAAAAAAAATCTTACTACCTCAGCTGGTAATCGAACCTGGGTCATCTACTTTACGGGTAGCGACCCTACCCAGAAGTCCTGATGGTCACCAGGAGGAATACTAATTTTTGAAGTTTTCAGGAAACCAGAAGGCCCTTGGCTAAATAATTCTGCCAAATCGAAAGTAAAAAGAGGTAATTACATTTTTTAGAAACTTTTGTTAACTTATGAAGGTGGCGCGAAGTTTATGGTCTATATTGTGGTCAGCTGCCCTCTTCTTGGGCAAGCGGCTGGGAGTCTGCACCCATCTACCTAACAATGGCCGACTTGAGTTACGTATCTCTCTGGAAGAGCTGCCACTCTCCGTGTTGCCCCAGACCCGCGACACATCTCCACCCCGCCTGCGAGGTTACGTCGCCCATCGCCGACCACACACCTCAGCACAGAGCGACACAAGTACTCCTCTACTGCGCCTTCCTCAGACTTGGTGGACACATTAGTATCAGGAGTGGGAACAATTACTTGACAAAACAATTTTATATAAAAAGATATTATACCCAAAAATTAAAAAAAAAAATCAAAATATAGTTTTCATTGATTTATTTAGTTTCTAGGTTCCTTTCTGAAGTAATTTGGTCTATCTTCAGCACAATACCTGCAGTGGGATGTATTGGTATACCACTACTTTCTGGAGACTTTGCAGACAGAATCTTTTATAAAATCACAAATAAATTAAAATTCGGGTTTTAATTGATTTATTAAGTTTTAAAGTTCCCTCCTGAAGTAATTTTGGATATTTTCAGAATCGTTCGTAAAATCACAATTAAATTGAAATTCGAGTTTTCATCGATACCTGTGTTGGGATATGTTAGCATGTGGGAGTAGGGGAGTTACACTTTACTGATAGGATAAACGGAAAATTTAGATATTTCTTGGGCTTTTTGAAAAAAAAAAAAATTTTTTTATGAGGAAGGATTGATTGGAAATTCGATCTTGTTATATTTGATGGGGACGGGGCTTTAAGCAAAAACCAAAGTTTTAACTCTTAATATCTTCGTAAATACTAACGTCACTAAAAAAAATGTAATTTTATTAAATTTATATTTTATACATATATTCAACAAGATCGAATCTCCGATCAATCCTAACTCATAATGATTTAGATATTTATTTACCGAGACACATGCAGGGATGGAGAATTACCTAAAACCCTTAATAGTATAAAAATGAACTATTGGGTGTGATTGATATTCAAACGATACCAAATTACTTATGCTGCATTTAAATAATAATAATGTAATATGATGATCTTATTATATGAATTAGAGAATGAATCATTATTAGGAGGGGGGTTTAATGTGAAATCTGTAATTTTCATTAAAACGCAACGTAACTAGGTATCATTATATAAATGACTAATAGAAATGCATTTAAAATAAATAAATAAATAAATATATATATATAATTAGCTGACCAGAAGTGAATCAGTAAGTAATAAATGTAACCCAAATTTGATAAGAAACATTCTCATACCTTTTTAGTTAAAATTGCTGAAACCTCAATAATCCCATTTATAATAATATTTAAGAACTAATTATAAAAAATATGCAATGTTTCTTAATTATTCAGAGTCGAAACGTTAGGAGTGGCGGCTTTCCCGACAAGGGAAAATCAAACACGAAAATAAACTCTGATGTCAAGGAAAATAAAAAATCATTACCTTTAAAAAGCCGAAAAGCTGGCATCATCTAAAACCTAGAGGCCAAACTTTGACCTCAAGCACTTTGTTCACGATGGTCAGCTGGTCACCGCTATTTCATTTTTGGTCTCCACAAAAGCTGCAAGGCTTCAGTGGATGCATTTTCGTGAGACCATTAGCACTCTGAAATGACTGACTAGGCATCGAAAGACGTCCAACTTCAACCAGGTGAGGCTGATAAGCTGGCTCCTGAATACAGCAATCAACCTTCCACCAGTCTTGCTCCAAACTAACCTGCTCTACGAATCTGGAGGACCTGTGGTTTTTCTGAAGGGGGTTACTCCCTTAGATGAGTGTCACCTGTAGACTGACAGACCTCATCGATCGGAGAATTTAGGGGAGGGAGCCGTCCATTTCCATACCAAAGGCAACGCTAGTTGACTCATAGCGATCCTTGGTAGGATTTACCAATTAATTAACTGTTTAACTAGGTTCAGAATTAGGACTGGGGGAACCGGGATTAGAACCCAGTACCTTTAGCATGCGGGTCAAACTTTCTAACCACCCCTACAATTATATATATATATATATATATATATATATAGAGAGAGAGAGAGAGAGGGAGAAGGGGGGAGGTGGCACAACTTTTGTGTTTTAAAAAATTAATTAACTCGCCAAATTTATTAACATCCCTTACATTTGGTAGGATAATAAAAGGAGTACTTTTTTTGATAAAACAAATTTTAAAAAGTGTTCTTTTTTTAATTACTACTCAGATGAATGCTGTATTTGGATTACCAACCAAATTGAGTTAATGAGGAGTTATCGCTCTATAAATGCTAATGTCCATATTAGTCAGGAATGCCGGCAGATAGGAACTATTGTGTGCATGCTAGTGTACAGCTTCACGCCGAGTTGGCACTCCAAGTCATGAATTATTGAAAAGTCTCTCTCAGCTGTTACTCGTTTCACTCATATAAATCACGAGAAAATCGTTTCTTTGAGATAGGAAGAGGTTATTCGACCTTAGCGAAGTACCAGTCCAGACGTTATTGTAAGATCCAGATCAAAGGGGCTTGAAGAAAGGGTCCGGAGGGGGTAGCTAAATTTATAATTTGACAATCATTCCAAAAGAAATAAACCTCAGAGACAAAATATATTTTTAGCTATGGCAGATAATGTATGTAAACAAATAAACTAATTTTTAATGTAGTTATTATTGCTTCCATGTTCCTTTTATTTACTATGCACACTAATACTTAATACAAATACATAATAAAATGGGTATTTGAAGAAACTAGTGGATATTGTTAAGAAGAGCTTGAAAAGGACCCCTACACATTTTTATGCGAGATGCCAGATATTGAAAAGTCTTATAAATGTAGTAATTTATTTCTGGCTTGCAGTAAATATGAAAAGAGCTGAAACTGTTTCCACTGCAGCTGTAGACAATTAATTTCTGCCTAGGAAGTCTAACAATAATCTTTCTAAACTCGGAAAAAAACAATAATATAGAGGGGGAGTAAGAGAAAGAATGAGGGAGAGAGAGAGGAGATGGAGAGTCCTCAATTTTAATTTAACATTATCTAAACGTAATAGCTATATAAAATTTTTTTTTTTTCAGAATCGATTTTATTCTGATGATGATAGTAATTGCAAGGGAAATAAGAAGGAGAAGGAGCTATTCCCAGCTAAGATTCGACTACCATTTATGCTTTATCCAGTACTCTTGCGGTTAAAATATCGTCTACACTAATAATGAACCAAACTTTGTTTCAAGTATACAAACACCGTAGATCACATCGTGCTTTACGATATGAGGCTTTTAACGCCAATCTATCTACCTTCTCTGCAGGTGACAAATTCCTTTGTACTGATATTCGTCAAATTCTTAAGAGCCATGAACCTTATACACACTTGGGTCAATAAGATGGTTCCTGGGCCTCTTCCGACAAGGACAGGGACGAAATGTTTACTCGAAAAGTCATCAAAAATCATTTTTCTAGATAATTTTATTTCTGATTGATGATGTTTTTCAAGTATCTCACAATTTTTTGTGGGAAAAAAAAACAGGGATAAGAGATTGAAAGGGGACCCCTTCTTATACACAATATAGTCATAGAGCAAACATGTATAATAGTAAAAACAAATCATTCTGTTTTTATTGTTTTCACAGATTAAATTTCAAATAAAGATATTTTAACATAGGACCCAGTGCACACCAATATTTCAGTATCAGCAAATTGCAAGATATATACAACCATTCTCTTCCAATGTAAAAATATATTATATTTATGAACATTAAGTAATAGTTATTTACATTAAAATATCAGTTAAACGTTATAAAGAAACTTAATCCATATGGATGGATGTATGGAGTATGTATGTATGAAATAAATATATCACCCATAAACATAGTGACCTATTTATTTCGCCCATCTTATAAGCTAACTCCAATAATCAGTTAATTGGGAGGGAAAGGAAAAGAAAATAATTAAATCCTTTCCCTTTTATTTATGTTTACTTCAGGGTTTTTTTTTTTGTTGAAAAATTAGAGATTTTAATTTTTTTTGTAAGTTTATCTCAATAGGTTAAATATTTAATTCATTTTTTTTTTAGCCCTATTCTAAATAAAAGTTATAACCAGATATGATATGGTTTAATTTAATACGAAAAACTTGGATCTGTTATGTGTTACAATACAATACAAATACATCTGTAGAATTTCACATAGAACATAGAATTTTCTATGTGAAAATAATATATTAAAAATAAATTAACAAAATAATGAGAAATAAATTTATAAAAGTTATATAAATGAGTATATGTAAATGCATAATGGCAATATCTGGCAAGCCAGGCCAATAAAAGTTGAAGGATGGGAAGGGTAAGTCCAAATGAGAAAGTACCAGGTTGAGCTGGAGACAGTCTAGATCAAAGGATCTCTATGTTCTGATAGATGTAGGGTAAAAGTAATAACTAGAATGGTGTTCTTATTAAAATTGTTTTTAAATGTCAAAAATGTTTGTGTATGAGTAAAATATTTGTTGATTCTCCAGTCTACCTTTAAATGGTATAAAAATAATTAAAACTTGGTGGGGTCTAAATTAATTAGTATGCATACAGCAAGAAATAATTTTTTAAAGAAAAGTTCAAAGCAGAGAGGGCCATTTATCAATAGCGAGGAAATGATGGCATATTGAGCAAGGGAGGAGAAATATTCATAAGAATGTTTTTATAATGCTACAATTTTTTTGATCTTTTATTTTGAGTGGTTTTTGGGTTTTTTTTTATGTAAGTAACCTGCCAAATACTTGCAGGAGAGGGAATATAGGGACCTGGGATTAAAGGAAGAGAGCAATAAGTAGGACTGAGGTGGGAGGAGGTAGTGGTTTGCTTAGAATGGGAGTTGTAAGAGGATTTAAAATTTGTTAATTGGTTTGTTTAGAATGATGTATTATATTTAGTTTTTACTATTTTGCTGCTAGACTTTTATTTTAATGACACAGTAACTCTAGGACATGTACCTGCAAACACACATATATATATATATATAGTAATCAAGAACTCTCTATCCCATATATATATTGCAGCCGCGAGTGTTAAATATAATTATTATACCAAAATAATTTATTGACACATATCCGTTTTTAATATCCTTTACTTAGCTCTTAAGCAAATTATTTTATTTTATTTACAAAGCTAATGAATCTTGAATATTCTAGTCTTCAGGGTAACACTGTCTCTGTCTGATTTCAGAAATCCCACTAATAATAAGTAAATTTGCAAAGCAGAACAGTTTGTCTTCTAATTCTGCTTATGTCTTTACAATTTCATATTTTTAAAAATGTAGTTGCAATAATTTTAACAAAAAAGGTAATATATAATGGATAACATGACATATTTCCTTATACAGAGTCAACAACTTTTTCTTTGTGTTTCCTCTTTAAATTTATCTTGGTATTTCTGTTGCTTTAATAGACATTTGAATAAGGTATTTTTTTAATTCTTTTTCAAAGATATTCCTCGCAACTGAGAAAATATTCAAATAGGCATTTGGTACATGATAGCTTCTCACATCACATTTGTCTAAATCATGGATAAAAATAATTGAGTTTATAAGAATATGATAATTTGATTTCTTTTTTTCCCACTTAGGAAAACATTTTTTTTTCTTATAGATACAAGTTTGTGTGAAATACGAATGTCACTGACAATTCCTTTACTACAGCATAATTTTGTGAGAAGTGTGAGATCATACTTTAGGTGCTCCCCGATCATGAGCCTTCAGACAGTCTAAAATTTTGGCATTTAGGACTCCAACTATAATTTTTAAATCATGGCTCAGAAATAAGTAAAAGAGCTTCATAGAAAATATATTTTTCTTCTTCTCCTTAAACTTCTATAGGATAAAACTAAGAAAATATAACTGTTTAGAATGAAGGATAAATAATAAAGGTACAAACCCCAGGTTAGGTGAAATAAGTTGAGCTAAATTATATTTTTGAGAAATTTCATTCATGATTACACTGAGGAGACTGAAGTCTTGTATTTGATTTCTGATTCTTTGTCTGTTGAACATTGAACACCAAATTTTAAAGTATTATATTTCTATAATATATAGTTAATTTATATGGTAAAAAAAATCTTTTCATGATAATGGTATATGTATATTAGTGCTGTTCTTTAGTTAGCATGCTACTATTTATTACAATAT
>KZ807990.1:133179-147463 GCA_000696205.2 Oncopeltus fasciatus
CAATTATATGAGTGTGGTTTTAATATATATATATATATATATATATAAAGTATACCATGTTTAATATCAGAAAATGTGCTGAAAAAGGATAAATTAGTAAATCAATTTCATGTAAATAATTAGTAAAACTTTATTCTTATTATACCTGTATATTGCTATTCATACTGATACCACATGTTGACATCAGTAGATGGTGGGATAAAATAAAGTATTTAAAAAATTCATGATGGGCATGAGAGGGAAAACAAACCAAGCCAAGATCATTAAGCTATCTACTTCAGTAATTAGAATCAAAATTCTTTTGAGACTTCCTGGAGTGTTTCATGGTAATTATTGTGTCGTCATGTTCTGCATAATTTTCTTAATTGATAAATCTTCAGTTACAATAAGTTACAACCAAGAGTTGCACTAAGAGTGAAGATATGACCCTGGAATTTGAACAAAGCTGTCATTTTGTCAAGCAAAAACCTCCAGGTATCTAGTAAACCAATTGAATTTCAAGAGTTAAGTTGATAGAAAATGTTATAACTTAAATTTAAATTAAAAAAAAAAGACTAACAATATTGATTTAAATTCTTAAATGCTATGTAAGAGGTACATGGAGAAGATATAGTAGCTAAACAACTAGGAAATACCAGACTAAATATTAAAAGAGTTCTGTTTAGATAAAATTTTTTTATCTTTTTGTGATTTGCACTTGTTGCTCAAAAAATTAACTTCATAGTTTATTAGGCTTAGAAGATTGGTGAGTGCCAATAGTAAAAGTTTTTGGAATTTTTTTTTACTTTTAAGCCCAATCTTCTTATGGTCAAAGGAGCTACATTGTCAGCTATTTATTAGACTATTGATTTTTTGCTTTTATTTCTTTTTTTAAATATTGTATTTGTTGTGGTATTTAATGCCACAATATTAAAGAAATAATCGAGTCCCTGCTGAGGCAGTAAGATTTTTTTAAATCTTTTCTCTTGCATTTATTATATAAAGTTATATAATTTATTATCAAAAAAAAAAAAAAATCCAAAATTTAACGACTNAGAGAGAGAGAGAGAGAGAGAGAGAGAGAGAGAGAGAGAGAGAGAGAGAGAGAGAGAGAGAGATATATATAGAGAGAGAGAGAGAGAGAGGGAGAAGGGGGGAGGTGGCACAACTTTTGTGTTTTAAAAAATTAATTAACTCGCCAAATTTATTAACATCCCTTACATTTGGTAGGATAATAAAAGGAGTACTTTTTTTGATAAAACAAATTTTAAAAAGTGTTCTTTTTTTAATTACTACTCAGATGAATGCTGTATTTGGATTACCAACCAAATTGAGTTAATGAGGAGTTATCGCTCTATAAATGCTAATGTCCATATTAGTCAGGAATGCCGGCAGATAGGAACTATTGTGTGCATGCTAGTGTACAGCTTCACGCCGAGTTGGCACTCCAAGTCATGAATTATTGAAAAGTCTCTCTCAGCTGTTACTCGTTTCACTCATATAAATCACGAGAAAATCGTTTCTTTGAGATAGGAAGAGGTTATTCGACCTTAGCGAAGTACCAGTCCAGACGTTATTGTAAGATCCAGATCAAAGGGGCTTGAAGAAAGGGTCCGGAGGGGGTAGCTAAATTTATAATTTGACAATCATTCCAAAAGAAATAAACCTCAGAGACAAAATATATTTTTAGCTATGGCAGATAATGTATGTAAACAAATAAACTAATTTTTAATGTAGTTATTATTGCTTCCATGTTCCTTTTATTTACTATGCACACTAATACTTAATACAAATACATAATAAAATGGGTATTTGAAGAAACTAGTGGATATTGTTAAGAAGAGCTTGAAAAGGACCCCTACACATTTTTATGCGAGATGCCAGATATTGAAAAGTCTTATAAATGTAGTAATTTATTTCTGGCTTGCAGTAAATATGAAAAGAGCTGAAACTGTTTCCACTGCAGCTGTAGACAATTAATTTCTGCCTAGGAAGTCTAACAATAATCTTTCTAAACTCGGAAAAAAACAATAATATAGAGGGGGAGTAAGAGAAAGAATGAGGGAGAGAGAGAGGAGATGGAGAGTCCTCAATTTTAATTTAACATTATCTAAACGTAATAGCTATATAAAATTTTTTTTTTTTCAGAATCGATTTTATTCTGATGATGATAGTAATTGCAAGGGAAATAAGAAGGAGAAGGAGCTATTCCCAGCTAAGATTCGACTACCATTTATGCTTTATCCAGTACTCTTGCGGTTAAAATATCGTCTACACTAATAATGAACCAAACTTTGTTTCAAGTATACAAACACCGTAGATCACATCGTGCTTTACGATATGAGGCTTTTAACGCCAATCTATCTACCTTCTCTGCAGGTGACAAATTCCTTTGTACTGATATTCGTCAAATTCTTAAGAGCCATGAACCTTATACACACTTGGGTCAATAAGATGGTTCCTGGGCCTCTTCCGACAAGGACAGGGACGAAATGTTTACTCGAAAAGTCATCAAAAATCATTTTTCTAGATAATTTTATTTCTGATTGATGATGTTTTTCAAGTATCTCACAATTTTTTGTGGGAAAAAAAAACAGGGATAAGAGATTGAAAGGGGACCCCTTCTTATACACAATATAGTCATAGAGCAAACATGTATAATAGTAAAAACAAATCATTCTGTTTTTATTGTTTTCACAGATTAAATTTCAAATAAAGATATTTTAACATAGGACCCAGTGCACACCAATATTTCAGTATCAGCAAATTGCAAGATATATACAACCATTCTCTTCCAATGTAAAAATATATTATATTTATGAACATTAAGTAATAGTTATTTACATTAAAATATCAGTTAAACGTTATAAAGAAACTTAATCCATATGGATGGATGTATGGAGTATGTATGTATGAAATAAATATATCACCCATAAACATAGTGACCTATTTATTTCGCCCATCTTATAAGCTAACTCCAATAATCAGTTAATTGGGAGGGAAAGGAAAAGAAAATAATTAAATCCTTTCCCTTTTATTTATGTTTACTTCAGGGTTTTTTTTTTTGTTGAAAAATTAGAGATTTTAATTTTTTTTGTAAGTTTATCTCAATAGGTTAAATATTTAATTCATTTTTTTTTTAGCCCTATTCTAAATAAAAGTTATAACCAGATATGATATGGTTTAATTTAATACGAAAAACTTGGATCTGTTATGTGTTACAATACAATACAAATACATCTGTAGAATTTCACATAGAACATAGAATTTTCTATGTGAAAATAATATATTAAAAATAAATTAACAAAATAATGAGAAATAAATTTATAAAAGTTATATAAATGAGTATATGTAAATGCATAATGGCAATATCTGGCAAGCCAGGCCAATAAAAGTTGAAGGATGGGAAGGGTAAGTCCAAATGAGAAAGTACCAGGTTGAGCTGGAGACAGTCTAGATCAAAGGATCTCTATGTTCTGATAGATGTAGGGTAAAAGTAATAACTAGAATGGTGTTCTTATTAAAATTGTTTTTAAATGTCAAAAATGTTTGTGTATGAGTAAAATATTTGTTGATTCTCCAGTCTACCTTTAAATGGTATAAAAATAATTAAAACTTGGTGGGGTCTAAATTAATTAGTATGCATACAGCAAGAAATAATTTTTTAAAGAAAAGTTCAAAGCAGAGAGGGCCATTTATCAATAGCGAGGAAATGATGGCATATTGAGCAAGGGAGGAGAAATATTCATAAGAATGTTTTTATAATGCTACAATTTTTTTGATCTTTTATTTTGAGTGGTTTTTGGGTTTTTTTTTATGTAAGTAACCTGCCAAATACTTGCAGGAGAGGGAATATAGGGACCTGGGATTAAAGGAAGAGAGCAATAAGTAGGACTGAGGTGGGAGGAGGTAGTGGTTTGCTTAGAATGGGAGTTGTAAGAGGATTTAAAATTTGTTAATTGGTTTGTTTAGAATGATGTATTATATTTAGTTTTTACTATTTTGCTGCTAGACTTTTATTTTAATGACACAGTAACTCTAGGACATGTACCTGCAAACACACATATATATATATATATAGTAATCAAGAACTCTCTATCCCATATATATATTGCAGCCGCGAGTGTTAAATATAATTATTATACCAAAATAATTTATTGACACATATCCGTTTTTAATATCCTTTACTTAGCTCTTAAGCAAATTATTTTATTTTATTTACAAAGCTAATGAATCTTGAATATTCTAGTCTTCAGGGTAACACTGTCTCTGTCTGATTTCAGAAATCCCACTAATAATAAGTAAATTTGCAAAGCAGAACAGTTTGTCTTCTAATTCTGC
This sequence comes from Oncopeltus fasciatus, assembly GCA_000696205.2. Taxonomy (NCBI): domain Eukaryota; kingdom Metazoa; phylum Arthropoda; class Insecta; order Hemiptera; family Lygaeidae; genus Oncopeltus; species Oncopeltus fasciatus. The sequence goes on from KZ807990.1 coordinate 137,500, forward strand.
TTATGTCTTTACAATTTCATATTTTTAAAAATGTAGTTGCAATAATTTTAACAAAAAAGGTAATATATAATGGATAACATGACATATTTCCTTATACAGAGTCAACAACTTTTTCTTTGTGTTTCCTCTTTAAATTTATCTTGGTATTTCTGTTGCTTTAATAGACATTTGAATAAGGTATTTTTTTAATTCTTTTTCAAAGATATTCCTCGCAACTGAGAAAATATTCAAATAGGCATTTGGTACATGATAGCTTCTCACATCACATTTGTCTAAATCATGGATAAAAATAATTGAGTTTATAAGAATATGATAATTTGATTTCTTTTTTTCCCACTTAGGAAAACATTTTTTTTTCTTATAGATACAAGTTTGTGTGAAATACGAATGTCACTGACAATTCCTTTACTACAGCATAATTTTGTGAGAAGTGTGAGATCATACTTTAGGTGCTCCCCGATCATGAGCCTTCAGACAGTCTAAAATTTTGGCATTTAGGACTCCAACTATAATTTTTAAATCATGGCTCAGAAATAAGTAAAAGAGCTTCATAGAAAATATATTTTTCTTCTTCTCCTTAAACTTCTATAGGATAAAACTAAGAAAATATAACTGTTTAGAATGAAGGATAAATAATAAAGGTACAAACCCCAGGTTAGGTGAAATAAGTTGAGCTAAATTATATTTTTGAGAAATTTCATTCATGATTACACTGAGGAGACTGAAGTCTTGTATTTGATTTCTGATTCTTTGTCTGTTGAACATTGAACACCAAATTTTAAAGTATTATATTTCTATAATATATAGTTAATTTATATGGTAAAAAAAATCTTTTCATGATAATGGTATATGTATATTAGTGCTGTTCTTTAGTTAGCATGCTACTATTTATTACAATATTTGTATAACTGTATATCTAAAAGAGATTAATTGGATTTTTCAAAAATTACAATAANATATTAATGCACAATAATTTTGCAATACTAAATTAAAATATTAATTATACGTATAGTTTGCTACAAACAAATAGGGTTCTTAGAAACTGGTTCCAGAGCTTTGGGGTGAAACTATTTAATGTTCAGCATTTCAGAACAATTAGTGTCAACTATAAAATCACCAAGAGGCATTGGGGGTATCAGTATTGGAAGGAAGGTGGTTAGGAAGAAGAAACCTGTTAAAATATATTGGTTTTGGTTGTAAGGATAGAAATTTGCTGGCTACATAGTTGGAGTTTACAGACTACGATATCCAGAAAAAAAAACAATAATAAATTTAACAGGTATATCTTTTAATGACAAAAATCTTCTTTGGGGGAAAAAGAGAGAAACATTGAAGGAATTTGATATTAAAATGTATCCCTCTGAGCAAAAATAGAAAATCTGTAATTCCAAGAAAAGAAAATACCCAAACTTTTAAGAAAATTAAAGTAAATATTCAATTCCAGATGACAATTTGTCTATCTGATGAAGAGTTTAAATGAATTCAGAACTAAAAAAATAAGATAATAAGAAAGTAAATTCTCTCATATTAGTGAGATTACCAGAAAAATAGCCACTTCGAATGGTTGTGAAGAACTTGCTATAGGGTATTATTAGGATATTGAATATGCTTAATGTAATTTTCGAGATCAGACATGATTTATATAATCATTTTTTATGTAAGGTTTAGTTCATTAGAAAATGCATTTGACAAAATTCAATGATATATTTTAATGAAATTTTGATTTGTTGTATATAAAAGTTGTGTATTTAGAAGTATTTATGTTGTGTATCAAATTTATTTAATTTTATTTAAACTTGAAAGCAAAAATAGACTAGGCATAAATAAATCAAATAGGAAAAGTTTCTAGTTCAGCTAATTGATTTTAATAATGAGACTATTTCATAAGTCTAAAAAACTGAGTACTATTTCATTATCTAGGAGCTGTTAAGAGTTTACAGCTCTGAGGATAAGTGTAATTAAAATTAAATCATTTTAAAATTTATTAAATGAAATTGGTCATAGCAGCATTCATTATATATAAATAAGTATGAGGAAAACTTGTCCTATCAATAGATGTAAAAAAACGTAGATATTGAGAAGAATTAGTTAGATTATGATCAAGCAAAATAGATATATGCACTTACTAATAGCAGGTGAAAATTTATAAACCCAGGCTCTGAATTTTAATAAAGTTGCAAGTTTTAGAGGGATTTAAAACATTATATTATTAGATAAAGTTTTGCAATATAGCATTGAGTGGGAATTTGTTGATCTTAGTTGTTGCAATTCTATTCTCTTATGTATCTAAAAAGGTTATACTACTCTTAAATCTCCAATCTTTATTCTGTCATGTAGTTTAAGAGTACTTCCTCAAAATGTTTTAATATATGACAGAAATAATTAATTTAATCCTCAAAATAAATGCCAGGATATTTTCCTTCTTATTTAGTAGCATTATTTGATTTGGTTTCTTAGACTAGCCTCACGCACACACATACACACACACTTAAAAATCTTCTTGCAAAATGTATGATGTGTTTGATGAGACTAAAATCGTTTAAGGGGGTTTAAAGGGAGGCCAGAAATTATAACCTAAATAAATAGATTTTTTTTTCTTCATGACAGTAATCCTGCCACAAGGGAGTTTAATCTGTACATACCATACAAATATTGTATACAATGTACATGTATAGTAAATAATTGCATTAGTTGATTATAATATAGAATTAACAAAAAAAAAATAGTAATGAAGCAAACAATAACTAACAACTAAAAAACAAAAGAACGAGAAAAGAATAATTGTAACAAAAAAGAATGAATGAAAAAAACAACTGTGAAATAAATTAAAAATATGAACAAGAAAAAACTATACAAGACTGAATACTTAAATAAATATAGTTTCAATTGTATATATTGTAAACTCATTGTAATAATTTAATCGTGAGTATCTCTCATGTGTTTAATTTTTTTAGGAGAGATTTTAAGGAATGTTTTGAATTCTGGTAGTAATTTGTCCATCAATATATTTGCTTAAAGTATTACACAAAGTGTTTGATGGAGAAAAAATGTATGAATTTAACAGAATTGGTCAAAATCTTCCCTCTCTTTTTCTTTTCAGATAAACTAGAGCAAAGCTTAATGTCCATACAATTACATTTATTGTTCTCTCTAGCTATAAATGAAGTTTTTAGTAATTTATTCTGAGTCTTAAAAATTTTTTTTGCCATTACAATCACATAAAAAAATAGATTTGTCATTTATTAGAAATTATTATTATTTAAGAAGGTATTAGAGAAAATCTGTTAAGAGGCATATATGCAAATGTTATTTTCTGATATGCTGATGTCTTTCTATTAATATATTAATGTTATAGTCATAACCATGAATTAAAAATATGTTTTTATTTTGTTTAAATTTATAATTATTTTTTGGAATATCACATNTTATATTTTCATACTTTATCAAAATATTATTTGCTTGGGTTTTTGCATATCAAAATGAACTCTGATTTCAATAGCTCTAATTTAATTAAAAAGTAATTGTTTTGTGTAAAAGTCTCGTACTCTTGTGTACTAACAGCTCATTGAGAAATAGTTTGAAGTACCATCTTGGCTATATAAACCAAAGACTTTTTTTCACTTTTCTCAAAATACCAATTTCCCCTCTCTTCATTTCCTTATATTTTTTAAGGATTTCTGCATTTACTTCGGAAGAGTAGAGATTAATTTTTGTCCTACCTTGATGACTTTCAAGAATTTTTCTGGGAACCATTTATATTTTTTTGGGCTCTTTTCCTTGCAGATCTATCTATTTCATATTTTTCTCCACATCTTCTCAATTTTTGTTGACAGAGGCGCTTCTGGTTGAAACCTATTCTTGAATTTAATTTAATATTTTCATAGTTTCTGGTTTTTTGAGTTTAAAGATTCCATAATATATTCTCCTGATGTCTAAAGTAAATTCTCCATAGCCTTTGGGTAAATTTTATTCTAATCAACTGATGCATGTATGACTAAATCACCGTCAGCTCATCCTAGCTGGGCAGGCATTCCATCTCACCCACACAATAATATGTCGAGAAATTAAACTGATGACTTTCGCGCGCCTCATAAATTTTTAATGGACTGAAGTTCAAGACAGATTTTCAATTTAACTAACAATAAAGGCTCATTTTTAATACAGATAAAAAATAATGTCAGTTCTTTTTTTTTATTCCTTCCACTGCATCTTACATCACATGCTGGTGTATCTTTAATTATTTTAACACATTTTAGGTATGGCTACTGGTATGTATAAGCTCAAAGAGGCATGTGGGAGTTCTTTATATAGAGCTGAGTTTATTCATTTAAGGACCATCAGTTCTGAGGCTAATTTTAGAGTTTTTATAGGAATGGGGTAATTAGTCTAACTCCCATGAACTTCTTTACTTCCTTAGATGAATTGTAAATTATAGACTGATGGATCTCATCAATCTGAGGGGATGGAGGCATTGTACATTTTTCATACCCAGGGAAAGGCCAGCAAAAAAATTCTGGAGATAATTGTGCTCAACTTTCTGCTGGTATACTAGGGCCGTGATTATAGTAAGAGAATCTTCATCAGAAACTTTGGAACTAATATTTTGGAAAAAGGTCTGGGAAAACCCAGATTTGAATTCAGGGCGTTTGGGGGTCGTCCCCATCTCAACACACATACATAAAAAAAATTGACTATGTAAAAATCTAATTTAGAGCCACACTGTATCTACAGCGTACCACTGGTGGCCTTACTGTAACGAGTGTTTGTGTATATATATATCATATACAATCTCATCTGAACTTTGAAAAAAAAAAATTATATATATATATATATANCACCACATTAAATTAATTAATTTAATTAATTAATTTAAGTAATGGATTTTTTTTTAATGCATCTTCTAAATTTAAGTACAATTCATAGATGATTTCACACTCTATTTCATGTAAGAGGTTAATGGGTACTAAAGAAACTTCCATAGTTCTTTTTTTCCACTCCAGAATCTTGTTTTGTTTTCCTACATTTTTAATTTAGCCCATGTTGAGTAGATTTTTTTCTTCCATTATTGGTTGAACAGATAAAATGTAAACATTTACTAGCTTCATTCTGCTGAAAAGATTCACATAAGTTTGAAAATAGTGAAGAAAAAATAAATCATAATAAAAACATTAAATTAAAGTTGTTTTCATTAAGACTTTCTGCTCTACACTGTAGTCAGGTTCTAAGAAAATACACTTTTTTAAAAAAACATTTCAGTACTTCCACCGAAGAAAAAGAAAATGGAAGATGTCATTAATCAGTCTTTAACCTCTTGTTCAAAGTATTTTATGGAGGGAAGATAAGTCACGAGAGTCGGGCAAAAATTGAACTATCTGTTGCTCATTGTTGGGAAAAGGTGATAAGTGATATGTATCATAGAAATTGTTTTTTTCATTTCTTTGTCGCTCTATGTCTTGATTATTCCCCTGCTGTACATAGCTAAATAGATTGTTTTGATTTATTTCCTAAAAAAAAAAAAAGAAAAAAAATACTTAAATAAATTATCAAAATTAATACACGTAATCTAAGAATGTAAATATCTCATATCAAGGAACATATAAAAGGAACAAATTATAGCAAAATAAGCTTTTATTCTTTAATACCAATGAGGCCCAGGTCGGAGAGGCTGAGAGATGAGAGATTCTCAGGAAAGTTGGCTAGTAAAGTATGACATTATAATCATATGTCAGAATAAGATTCCCAAAAGGTTTGAAAAAATATAATATTTTAATAAAATAATTTTAACAAATTTGAAATTGTCAAGTATTGAGTTTAAATTTGGATTGTAAAATTACTAATATAGTGAATAGGGAATCCTCTATTCTAGGAGCTATTAGCTATTAAGAACAAAAATCTATATTTTACCAAATTTTTGAAGGGAGAAAAATTGAAGATCAATATATTAAACCATCTTCAAGCTATCAATAAATTATAATTAAACCCTTAATGTAACTTTGTTAGAATAATTAGATTAATATAACTTAAAATAAATCCCTGTCATAGACAAGTAAAACCTTCAAATTTCATCTAAATAATTCTACAGTATTTAGCTTAAATTTTTATGGAAGATTTGAGAAAAACAAAGAAAACATGATAATCAAAGTGTTTTTCAAAATGGTAAAAAAAACCAAAAAAAAAAAAAACACCTGTTGTATATTTGTTTGTAATTTGGCTGTTAGAACATTTAAAAATTAAACCTTGAGTTTAATTCTCTTACAGTTGATAAATACCAAGATAATATACGATGAGGTAAATTGTTGCCACAGATTAAATTTGAATCATCAATTAAATTCCATCATATTCAAGAAATTTCAGTACTGTTTTGAAAGAAATTTTGTGTAGATGTTCAAGAATTTTGGATATAAATAATTTTAAATTTGATTTTTGGATACTGCTTATATTTGAAACATAATAATAAGTTTTAGAGGCGTTATGACTTTCTTTTTCTGGTTGTTGACAATAATTTATTTTCTTGACAAGTGATTTCAAGTTATCTTTTAATGAGCTGATTGGGTTATTAAGAATAAATTTTTCCTGTAATTAATAATAATTTATTCAACTAAGGAGTTCTTTTTATTTTATCTAACTTCTCTTTCAATCACTTAGGGTTGTGGGGGTAGAGGCTATTTGTAAACAGCCATACTATTTAAGCACTTAAGGCTTTGGGAAGACCTTTATTTCTCAATAAAAGATTGCCTAGGGCACTGCTTGAACCGATAGTGCCACGAATAAGTGACGTGATAATTCCAATTAAAATTCCAATGCTCCTTAACTTAATTATTTTGTACTCGAAAAAAAAAAATTATTTATTTAATGCTGAATTTCTCGGCAGTACCTGGCCATTTGGGGAAGCGTATCTTAGAGACCCCTTTTTGGTGGTAAGCATATACCCAACTAGGAGCTGTGGATCATGTATCCAGGACTGGGAGACATAGAGGAGAAGTATGTTGTTTTTTTTAATAGAAGTTGGAAATGTTCAAAGATGGATTATGAATGTGAATAACTCTGGTTATTTTTGTCAGCATCCTGTTAGCAGATGTTAGTTCCTTCTAACTAAAGGCAAATTTCCTTTAGAGAATACAGAAGAGAAAGAGTAGTTCTGGCACGATTGCAAATATTAACCTCTTGCACTCTTGCCAGCTAATAAAATAAGAAACTCAAGTCTGTGTAACTTAAGCAATTCTAATTACAATTAAACATAAATTCCATGAGCCCCTCATCCATAGTACATATTGTACTATATTAGAAGACACATTTGGGGAAACCTTGGGAGACAATGAAAATTTTTAGGATCTGAGTAAATTTCTAATTAGACAGATCTAATTAATTAGATTAGGGTCTCTTATTTATTATTCAATTTCAATCGTTCACCTAGATTCATGAAAACTTAAGATGGTGGAGAGAGGAGCTTTGGAAGAGACCCAGTTGGACAAGGAGGTTGCTGGAGATGTTAGCCGGGCACCTCCTAGGGGCACGCATTGCTCTAAACAATTACAATGCTGCATAACAAGAGAGAAATATACCTTTTATTTTCTACTGGACCTTCCCCTTTCATATAATAATTTTTTCCGTACCAAGACAATTGGCTTTAATCACTCTCACTAGAGTTCACTGAGACACAGCATTGAGTCTTAATGATTAAAATCATTGGCTGAGACTCGAAGAAGAATAAATCAGGGTAATAAGGGCATTAGGAATTGGACATAGAAATAAACAAGCAATGCAGTAGTGTCCTTACCCTATCACCACCACCCATTGGTGCTGGAAATGTTCCTTTTGGAAGTGGTGTATAGTGATACAGAGGCTTGGTAGGATTCCTTGGAGCTGATGTAGGCAAATCTAGAAACACAGTTACAAATATTAATCGAACATATATATTAGAGAAAATCTGTTAAGAGGCATATATGCAAATGTTATTTTCTGATATGCTGATGTCTTTCTATTAATATATTAATGTTATAGTCATAACCATGAATTAAAAATATGTTTTTATTTTGTTTAAATTTATAATTATTTTTTGGAATATCACATAAATATTAATTTTTCCCAAAATAAATCGCTTTGTAATAATACAAAATAATTGTTTACTAGGGTAATCAAATAAAACCAATTCTACCCACTTTTTTAAAATATTTTTTACTTGCTGAGCACTTTCAGGACCAATGATTCCAACCACAGAACACAGTCACCTTATATTGAGTGCTCGGCCTTGGTAGCTCTAGGTGCACTTGAGTGCGAAGAATTGTTTTTATTTGATAACCCTACACTCATTACCAGCACAAATAAAAGAATATCCGTTTATTTATGTAAAAATAAATAAATAAAGTCACATTGAATACTAAGAGAGATTTTAATAAAAGCAATTATTTTGAGAAGTTTTGACTGGTTGATTAATTTAAATTATCTAGATTATATATATTTCTTAGATTATTTAAGAAAAGCTGTTTAATGCAATAAATTTGAAGTTAGCAGTGCTAAGGTAGGGAAAATTAAAGTAAAAAGTGATATAAGTAAATTAGTAATAATTGCACAAATTGAAAAAAACCAGAAGTTCTGCACGATTGTTCACAAAAATAGAGCTACTGTCTATGCAAGATCGTGAAATAGCACCTCCAGCTCAGCAAGAAAAGGACTTCATGGTTACCCTCTCCATCTTCCTTCTTTAGCTAAGTAGTTCTGTCCCTTGCTGACTGTCGAACGGGCATCGAGAAGACTTGGACAGAACTCCATGGAGGAAAACATTGAGGTCCTCTTCTAGCCAAGCTGGTAGAAGTATTTCATGCTATTGCTTGGGAGGAAGCGTGTAGATGACAAAGGGTTATCAAAAGTAACTGAGAGCATGTGATGACCTCTATAGACAGTCTGTATGTAAGGTCATGCTATTTTTTCTTCCAAGTGATCTCTCTCTCTCTAATTAGTTACCAACCTGTAGAACGGACATTCAGGAGTGCATTCCACGTCGCAGCAACACGGGAGCTAAAGACGTTGCCACATGAGGTGAAAGGGTCCTCTTTCTTCCGAAAGGCCTGCTTGAAACGTTTTCTGGCAACCGACTAGGCAAGCACATATTAGTGTTATTTATTTTTTAGTGATCATTGGGGGTTTGTTAGGTTTAAAATATAATTTATATAATTANGTGCCTCTCACATATATAAGATATTTAAATAAACATTTTAAGATATATAAGATAATATTTTAAAGTTTTTCTGTAATAGTGTTTGGTAATTAGTCTTATTTTTGATTATTTTAAATCTATTAAGAAATGTAGCGTAATGTACAATATGAATATACAATCATATGTCTGGCAAACTAGCACTGTTCCTTTCCGGAACAGTTAACACTTCGGAGTAACTTTTGTATACTGTGCTTGCGAGCGGCCCGATAAGTTATTTTCTGTCCGAAATGTATTGCCTTTATCACTATTATCTCTCTTCTGATACCTGTAGGTAAGTTAGATACTTCCACTTTGCTACTATACAAGTCAAGTGACGCAAGGTCTGAAATGCACTCGCCCCCGACCAGCTGGAGGGTAGGTGAATAGTGAGGTAATTATGAATAAAATTCACGCTGAGAAGAATTCGAGATGTATTGAGGAGAGGTACAAGCAGGCCTCGATCCTATGCAAGGAATCCCTCAAAAACTGTTCCCCATTAGGTAGGTCCTATACTTCCTCTCTGCTCCTAGGCAAATAGGGAGACGCTAGGTCTCGAATGCCCTAAATTCCCGTCCAGCTGGAGAGTGGGTGAATGGAGAGGGACTTTTGAATAAAAATCATGCCCAGAGCGATGGTAGGCGCTGTGTTAAGGAGAGGTGTAAGGAAGCCTCGAACCTAAGCAGGGACACACTTAAGAACCTTCCAGTAGCCTTTTTTTTTTTTTTTTTTTTTTTTTTTTTTTTTTTTTTTTTTTTTTTTTTTTTTTTTTTT
>KZ807990.1:154711-186162 GCA_000696205.2 Oncopeltus fasciatus
TATATATATATATATTTCTACACATACACACCATATTTTAAGACTATGTTTTTAGATGACCCTAAGTAAAGATATAGCAATATTTGCGATGTCTGTACATGATGTTCAATTTATAAATGGAATAAAAACATATTTTAAGTCAAGACAAGGAAAAGGTAGCCTACTCAACATTTATGTATTTCAAATTTCGCTTTTGGGAAGTTTATCTCAGATTTGCCGCGTAAACAATTTAAAATTAATTTCCCAAGTACGCTTAGCTAGTAGCAAATTAAAACGATTGATTTTGAATAAATACATTTTTAATTTTGACCCAAATTCTTCTTGCCACTTTGTAATAGTAATGAGCCGGACAATCTAATACATTTTTTATTTCATATTCCATAAGTAATAATTGTAGTATATTTGTATTTTGTTTAAATTTAAATCTTGAATGATTAGTTAAAAAGCTAATATTTGGTGTTTGATTTTTATTTTTAAGTGAAAGTTTAAATATCTTATATTTGTGCCTCTCACATATATAAGATATTTAAATAAACATTTTAAGATATATAAGATAATATTTTAAAGTTTTTCTGTAATAGTGTTTGGTAATTAGTCTTATTTTTGATTATTTTAAATCTATTAAGAAATGTAGCGTAATGTACAATATGAATATACAATCATATGTCTGGCAAACTAGCACTGTTCCTTTCCGGAACAGTTAACACTTCGGAGTAACTTTTGTATACTGTGCTTGCGAGCGGCCCGATAAGTTATTTTCTGTCCGAAATGTATTGCCTTTATCACTATTATCTCTCTTCTGATACCTGTAGGTAAGTTAGATACTTCCACTTTGCTACTATACAAGTCAAGTGACGCAAGGTCTGAAATGCACTCGCCCCCGACCAGCTGGAGGGTAGGTGAATAGTGAGGTAATTATGAATAAAATTCACGCTGAGAAGAATTCGAGATGTATTGAGGAGAGGTACAAGCAGGCCTCGATCCTATGCAAGGAATCCCTCAAAAACTGTTCCCCATTAGGTAGGTCCTATACTTCCTCTCTGCTCCTAGGCAAATAGGGAGACGCTAGGTCTCGAATGCCCTAAATTCCCGTCCAGCTGGAGAGTGGGTGAATGGAGAGGGACTTTTGAATAAAAATCATGCCCAGAGCGATGGTAGGCGCTGTGTTAAGGAGAGGTGTAAGGAAGCCTCGAACCTAAGCAGGGACACACTTAAGAACCTTCCAGTAGCTTTTTTTTTTTTTTTTTTTTTTTTTTGCCTTTATATTTATATTTTTACATTTATCGCGTTACGCTAGCTGTGCCAATGTACCGGATTTAGGCATGTGCCTATTGCTATGTTCTTATATTCTAAGGTTAAGAACATATGAGGGATTATATTCTAATATTGCATTATTTTAAGGTTAAGTTATTTATTTTTACATTTTAGAAGGGTGAGGGGCCCTCATTGTTACGCCTGTAGCCTTTTGGTAGGTTATACTAAATAGGTTGACGCAAAGTCTCGAACTTCTTCACTCTGGACCAGTCAAGGAGCTCCTACATAAACTTAATTACATGGCAATTATGTATTTTGTTAATATTAATTGACTATTGCTATTTATTCTTAGTTATTTTGTAGACAATAGGCGTATACAGGGAGAGTTATAGGCATATTAATGAATATCTGAATTTTAATTAACCCTTTTCTATGTTTGACAGCTTTAGTCATTTGTCAATAAATTTGTTTTTTTTAAGACAGAATTAAACTTACCTAAGCTTCATGTACTAAAATTAATAATATTATGAATGTGAAATTGAAATATTTCTTGACAATTTCTTATGCAGCAAAGATGCTAAGCAAAAACGACCATTATTTGCGGAAGATTCCGTTCATAATACAAAAAGACTCAGGCGCTCTTTCTTTCGAGGTCTGCAGAATCCAGAGAAATGGATTGAAATTAATTTTTTTCTTTCACTTTTACATTTTGCACAGGAATTTATGTAATTTTTTTTTTTTAAGCAGTTTTACTAACAAAATTTTAGTTTTAATAAAAGCAAGGCATTCAGTAAATAGCTCATATTCAAGCACGACAAAATAAGTGAATGACGATGAGTCAGCTGATTACGTATCGTTTCTGAAACTGTTTTTTTATTGCGAAACCCAAGTCTCTAGTAATGGATATTATTAAATATACGTATAGCACAATACTAAAATTCAATAATACTACAATTTTAATTCAATATTATTAGTATTTTTATAATAAAAATATATTTTTTGCCTTCAAATTATTGAATTTCTCAATTTCACTATATCCTGTATACTGAAACTATGTTCAAATTTATATTAATTCACTCATTTATTTAGGATTTAAGATTATGATTAAAATATTAAAATTTTCAACTCATAACTTATGCTTGTGTATAAGGTAGCAATAAAAACAATAAGTAAAAATACTTTCTTTCATAATTTTTGTTTAAATTTTATTTTAGCTGATACTACTTTACCTATATATCAAAGGTGATGAATGCCATAGTCTTATTTTAAGTATCATTATATTTCTGAATAATCTCGTTTAACAGCCTATTATTTACAAACAATAATATTTTATATTATTAAAAAAAACATTTTAAAACCAGTTTATTATTAAAACCTATAATTAATTCTATATTAATGAAAAACTGTGGAAAAATAAGCGCAGAGGAATTTAAGTTTTAGTAGATTTTAGTAATAGTTGAGGATTTAGTTATTCAGTTTCCTTGATTGGTAGGCAGTTCTGGGACAAAGCGAATATTTATTGAAGAATACGGGCACTTTGTGACCGTATGTCCTGTGTGAAAACGAATAGGGTATCAAAAATACTCGTTATATAAGCCAGATTTTCATTATTACCACTCAAAAGTGGTATGATTGGGAGAATATTAATTCTTAATTCTCAGGTTGTATCTGAATAGATTGTTTTGTGTGTTTGAAGTGAAAAATGAGCTTATTCAGTAGGTATTAGTGTTTCTATTAATATGTGGGTGTTTAATTTGCATTAGGTTTGAATATATAAATGAATGTTGTTTTTTATAACTAATTCGCATGTTTAATTGGTAGAAATGTTAATACTGATCGTGTAGGAAATACATTTTTTATTAGACTGGTAAATGAATTGTGGAATAAGTATTATTAATTACTAGTCTTTATGATACTTATTCAAAATAATTATTTTTTTAAACCGAGTAAGGTAACTAATTTAGTAAATAACTTAGTAGTAAATATTTTTAAAAAGTTAATGAATATGTGCTTTATGCTATTTTAATTAAGTAAATATTAACTTAACTGACAATTTAATAGGAGTGGCCGGGTTTCTTTTCAGTTTAAACTTAAAAAGAATTATTAATGGTTGGGACAGAGAAGCCTTAAACCTTAAAGGTTGTCCACGTTCAAATATTTGAGCTGCGAGGGTCATTGGCGTCTTTCTGCTCGAGAGACGGACACAAAGAGGGCTACTGCAAAATTAATTAGGAGGCCCTTAGGAGCGGTACATATTGAAGGGAATCAGAGATCTTGGCCTGTCCTTTGGCCCTTCCCCCCCAGCCCAGAGCCCCTTGGGTCCTTCTTTCTCCCCTTTTTCAGGGAGTCGCTGGACAGGGCCTTTTGTGGGAGAGGGCAGAGTCTCCCCTCCCCCCTCATGGCCCTTTTGTAGCTTCCCCCGCATTCCGCTATACATCTTAGCCCTTCCCCCTACTTTATAATCATCCTTTTTTGGCTCCTTCTTCTTTGAAGGCGTCACTTTTGCTCTTTCTTCCTTGAGACAATCGTCGGGAATATAAAAGGTTTGGGGTATAATTCATCTCTCCCCCCCCCCCTTTTTTATTTTAATTTTAAGTTTAACCTTTTAGTTGAAAGTTTGCTTGTGGGGTCAAAAATTTATCTCTGATCTCTGCTAAGAAGTCAAATTCACCCTCTTATATTACATTTTTAGTAATTTGATCGTTTTAAGAGAAATATCTGTATGAAATATAGCTACACTGAGGGAGTACAAAGTACCAATAACTGGACCTTGAATTCTATTGTGATATAAAAATGTATTCCTGACTTTGCAATACACGCACAGAAAATTTAATAGTAATAATCCCAGTCATGGAAATGTGAACTTAGGGACAGGACGTCCTCTCTCATCTTCATGATAGCCCTGAAGATGGCTTACAATGTAAGCCGAAACGTTGGCAGATAATCCTTCATTAAAAAAATACATTTTTTTATTTGTGTTTTTTGGATCTACCTCGACCGAACCCCAACTAAAATCATCTTAGAATAATATCTACGGTCAACAAACTCTCTCTTTGAAAATTTAATACATTTTTCTCGAGTAGGAACTTATGCGTTACATTAGTTATTTGTGATATTGTTGTCGAAATAGTTACTTCTCAAAAACATTAAAAAAAAAAAAAAACCTTCTATTATCCGTCTACATTGGTTTCTGCAAACCATCTTCTGTTGGCGAGCGCTTTCGGACATTATCCATCCTCGTGGCCGAATATATTCAACTGCCTATTAGTGGCAGTGAACACATGTATTCGGCCACGAGGATGGATAATGTCCGAAAGCGCTCGCCAACAGAAGATGGTTTGCAGAAACCAATGAAGACGGATAATAGAAGGTATGATAGTTCTATATTCATTGGTGGTCATAATAACCCTTTAGATTATTTACCTAGAAAAAAAATCCTAACATCAGCGATGCTAATAATCAAAAGCTTGGCAATTATTTTTTCGAAACTACGTTGCTAACTTATCTTGAAAATTGAAAATTAATTTTCATGAATTTTATGAACATAATCGAAACTTATTTAATCTTATTAAACTAGGATAGTTAATTTGACTATCCTTGATTGAAGCATATAACATAAAAATGCTTATTGAAAATATTCTGTAATTAGGCAAAATTATAATATCAAGGACTAATCTAGAACCCCCAAAAAAGAGTTCAGGAAACTGTTTTAAAAGTTTCAGTGGTTAAAATTATCATAAACTAAAAACGAAGTTGGGAGAAAATATTTTGAATAAGCTTTTAAATGATATATTTAGATTCAATTATGTATTAAGTTGATACAACTATATTTTGGACGTAATTCTGTATCCACACATTTTCTGGAATGTATATTTATATATATATACATCTTAGAAAATGTATGGATATAGAATTACGCCCAGGCTATAGTTCTATTAACTTAATATATGATTAATGACTAAAACGAAGATGGTCAACAGACCTTTTCTTTCTGCACTCTGAATTTCAGGATTATTTTTCTTTTAACATACTTGTTTTATTTAGAGATATATTTATTTGTTTTATTATTTTATCAAATTATTTTTTTTGAAACGCAATATAATAAATGAAGAATTAATAAATAAACAAATAGCTTTGTCTGCCCTCCTTAATTAGCATGCTTACTATCCCTGAAGTGGGAAACCAGACAGTTAAAAAAAATATGAGTAAATTATTGGATATTGTATTTGGCATTCAAAAGGACATAGTGTAGAAAGCAGTTTATCATGGAGACTGAGATACCGCATAACTTCAATTAGTCCGTCTCGCAGGAACAGCATAAACCAAGCAGATATCCCATGTTTCATTAAGATTGCTGGACATAAATAGGGTTAAATGGCTGATTTTATCTTGAAACCCGTATGAGTCAACGAGGAAATGGAACAAATTAGTAATACCCTGGGAAACAAATAGGCACCGAGTCTGCAGGGAACGGAGAATCAAACTGAATGAATCCAATTAGAACTAAATGAATCCAACATTAGAAATGTTATACCATTTGCGTTTTTGTATGTATAAATTTGTATGAATGTTTTATATTATTTTTATTAAACAGTAACAAGGGCATATGATCTGTCTCATGACTATTTGTTGGCATTGTACTTTTTCAAAGCAAATTGTGAGTGTATGTTTAGACAATGTACGTAGGTCTCATGATTGAATTATTTATTATTTATTATACAAAGTTCCATTACAAGTAAAGTATCTTCCCTATTATAGGTTTATATTAATTTTGTAAAAAAAAAATACAGCAAAAAAACATAGCTAGGGAACAGTTGAGAACTTGAGGTTAACCAAAAAATATATACAGCCACATCTCCCCTCGAAAGGACAATGTTCATGTAAACATGATATACTCCCCAGTCCGTCCTGTGACTTACACGGTGAGCAGCTTACTTGCCTCCTGTGAACGGACATATAAGGGGTGGGAGGTTGTCTGGCTGGGGTGCGATAAGGAAGCATGAAACAGGAGGGCTCTCTTGTGAATACACCGAACACAGCAAACAGAGCCTCTCTCTCGGTTCTTGCACAAACTACCCCTAACAAGGGGGCAGTGTCACCCACCTAAGCGATCTATAAAATACCTTCCTCCTATAAATTGAATAACGAGGCCCCTACGTCACGGGTTGGTCCTTGAAACCTGTGTAATTATTAAAAACATACACTGACAACAGGAACAGCTTAAACTTCTTCAGTATTCTAGTAAGTTAAGGCAATTCCCCACTACCATTTGCTCGATTTCACTCTAAACGAAATAAAAAAATGGCATGCTAAATTTCATAAAAAAGAACTAATTGGGACTTCATGGCCGTAAAGTTGCGATTCGGGTAAAATCCCATTCCTATTCATTCATTTTTGCTGTACACTTGCTAAAATGTGTATTAAGAAAATCTGAAATGTGTGGCATTGGCTGACACAAACTCACACTTATATATATATTTGGATCATTTTTGGTGTCTAGTTGGTAAAATCGGAGAAATTATCGCGAAAATGTCCCTAAAGTCTGTTATGAGAACAATCAATTGTCAAGGCGATCTAAAAAAGATACCCATTAATTAATTTACAATACTAAAAATATAAACAAAAAACAAATCGCGTGGCTTTGATCGAAGACAGAAAAACAGGCAAAATTTTACAGGTATATAATCTAAAGGGTTATTATAACTACCAATGAATATAAAAATATCATACCTTCTGTAATCCGTCTTCATTGGTTTCTGCCAACAGAAGATGGTCTGCAGAAACCAATGAAGACGAATTACAGAAGGTATGATAGTTTTACAGATATAGTTTGGATTGAAAGTTTTAGCCACCGCATCTATCATATGTGGCGGCCTCGTGGTAGGTTATAGTTTTTATAGGCTCTTGGGGTATAGGACGTAGGTTGATCGGAAAACCATCCTCGATCCAGAGGGAAGCTGAAAAACGAAGCACGGTTTTATTTTTCATAAGGACGAGGCTGTGAGATAAATCATTAGGCAAAAAGTTCTCACGTGGTTTCTGAAATTCGTTTGGAATTCGCTGATAGCTCCTTCATATTCTGGAACTGCTGGAGTCGACGAGATGGATATTTAGTGACATTTTGGGGATCAGTTTCTAATTTTCAAATTCACTTCTGCTCTTTTTTGTACCTTGTAATTGCGTCAGCTGCTAGAAGAGTTAGTATTCAAACAGCCTCTCTTGGGTTTTCGTTTTAAAACATCAGATATGCAAAAGCGATGGATGCAGACAGGGTACCTCGGTGAGGCGTCTAATTCAGACCATTGAGAGAGTCGGTCGGCTATGATGAGGCTAGAACATTTCCTCCCGAAGTTAGTGGGTGACCGATCAAGTCTTCGATCTGGACTTGGTCGATTATTTAAATTGGTGCATAGTTTCCATCCGCAGTTAAGCCTATACTGGCAGTGTCAAATTGCTGAAATTTACCTTCACGCTCTCATGACCAGAGAGCTATTTACTTACGTGGGGTATTTAAGATGTAAGTCGTGATCTGGTTTTTCTCCCACAGTTTCAAGATGGACATTTCTTCTCAGAATCTTCTAGAAATTGATGGACTAGATTTACTCAAAAGTGTACAACATTTGTCCAATTGACCTGTCACTACACTCTGATACGATAAATAGAAAGTAACTATGCTTCTTTTCTGCCTCCTGATGTAACATGGGTTTTCTCTTTATAAACGACAAAAATACATATAATTAGGATTAAAATCTTATTTACTTACATAATTTGAGTTACATAATGGATGCATATTTATCAATTTTTCTATATTGAAAAATGGAAATGTCTTATTTTTAATCGAAATTTCTTATTATAAATGGTATAACTAAAACTTAGAGAAGATAATATGTGTATATTGAAATTTTCATATCACTATAAACAACATTTAAAAGCAAAAAAAAAAAAAAAAAGGAAGTTATTTATGAATATATAAAGTATGTATAGTCAAACCCTCTCTGCTTGTCTGCTATTGTTTTTATCGACATAGACTTATCAAGTCTTCATTCAATATTTATACCTTTTCTGATTCGCAGGATCAAATTCCTAATTGAGTTTTATACTCATCTTTACTGAAACATGCAAAATGTGCGAAGATACCCTGCTCCAATGTGATTGTCTTTTTTGAGCTAATTTTAAAGAAATTTAAGTCAAGAACGCTTCTTCAAAATAGTTGAGATACTGGCGAAGTGACTTTATAATCTCGATCTTTGTCCAGTTTAACGCCGGGTTGAGACTCTTCTGCACCAAACGTATTTTGACAGCCTTCTCATCCCGATACCTATCAGCCGCCACTCTCTAATCTTAGATTTATTATGGACTTGAGGGGTTGCGATTGGAGACAGCTAATTCTTTTTAAAAGTCTCTGAGCTTCCTTCCGCCCCGTCAACCCCTGTAATCCCTCAGACTTATCCTGTCTGCCATCTTTGGATTAGCTCTTATCTACTTTTTATTAATTTACTCTAAAGAGTTCTCCTTTTCAAATTGAAATCTCTAAATAATTTTCAGAAGAAGCTTTATATAAATTACTTCTTGAAGTAATTTAGTGTCAGATACTTCGTACTTCGCAATAATTATATAAAAATCTAAAATCTAAACTTTTTTACTGTTATGGATTACTCTTTACTTAGACCTATATTAAAGAGACTTTTTTGAATAATATAAAATTGAATTATATCCATATCATAACTATATAAATATTTATTTACTTAATATTATATTTATTTAAACATTAATGTTATTGAGGATTATTTATCTATGTTATTGATGTTCAAGAATTTATGAAGAAAAAAAAAATAAGATATTTAAATGCCTTTTTAACTAAATTACATTCTAGTTTTACTACGAAATAATTGCAGTTCTTTAGCTTTAAAACTGAGCTAAATCATTGAAAATAGTAGTAAGCAATTTAATGGGAATGGCTTTTATTGTGGAAGCCACGATCGTGACAATTTTAAAATGAACATTATGTTTTGTTTATTACCTATTATATTCTTAAAAATGAATGCATATTTCATTTAACGGAATTTTTTTTATCTTTTTTTGCTATTCAATCTTTTAAGTTCAGCAGAACCATTCTACCTTCTATCAAGTTTATAACTTTTTTACGTCAATGGCCAGAGCGGGACTTGGTAAGCCCTTATGGATTCTTTGGAGTATGCTGGTATTCTACAACGCTTATAAGTAGTCAATGTAAGGATCTTACCTTCCTGATACTGGTGTACATTCCTGTGTCCCGGAAGGAGCAATGCGAAGGCTGGCTGAGGCAGAAGTTCTCCTCCAAATAAGGCTGAGAGATATGGATTTTGGTATTGTTCGAGTAGTTCCCCACTGTGCAGTAGGTCTATGCCTGAATGGAGAAACACGTCACCGAGCTCATATTGACGCTTTGATTTTCCACCCTGGCTAACTTTAGGGCGCGTTTGAGATGCGGGAGCGCTGATGACGTCTACCGACCCAAAGATCGGATTGGGATTTTTTTCAACATTGCTCTCCACAACCTGATTTTTATTTCCATCGGGTGAAAATAAGGGGCTTTGCTTTGTCTCGAAGTGGTCCGTTCCTTTCTGGTCTTTCTTGAGGCCAAAATTTACTGCAATTGTCTGATTCTTGCGGACTAAGATAACTGTTTCTTTCTGTGACTGCTTAGTACTGATGATACCTTCCTCTTCCTTGCTCTGCTCGGCATTATGAGTGATATCTGAGTTTTCTTTCATCAGGCTCTGCTTGTTATTGGGAGAAACTACTGGTACCTGACTTTTCTTCAGACGAACAAAGTCCTCCGCTATTTGACTTAGTTTTATTACTTGATCTTCTGTCAAAACTTTTCCTTCATTTTCCTCTACCAGGTTACAGCAAGCAATGAAAATGTATATCAAAACCTGCAAACAAAATTAAATAATTAATATATTAATATGTATACAATAATAATTTTAAATTACCAAGGCATTTATACATTACTACTTGGAGAGAAAAAAACAACAACAAAAACTCTTCTCTATCCAAAATCACTATTAGTTTTATAATTTTATGTAACTATTATTTTTTTTTTTTAATTTAAGTCATTCTCAAAAGTTATATCTTAATTTAAAATCCATTCAAGTTCTTAATCCTGCCGCACAATTATTTTAGAAAAAGTATATTAGTACTACTGTCTTGAAGAATATTGCTCCATTTAGTATCCAAATAGGAGTCATTGGCTAGTGTTTCAGTGACAATTAACTCCAGTCGACTTCGACCAACCTTAGGTGAATTAATTTGGCAGTTTTTCTCAAGAGATCAAGAGGTCAAATAGATTTATTGCCACCTTTAAGTAGTTAATTATGCATCAATCAATATAATGAGTTAAATTTATTCGTATTTTCTTAAGTGATTATTCCATGGTTATATAAGTAATTAAGTAGCAATAAAATAAGACAGAGTGCCTGTGTTAAACACAGGACGACATAATTTTTATTTTATTTTGTTTATTTTATTTTTTTTTTTTTTTGCAGAATACCCATTTTTAGTTATTTGATTTCTTGAACTTTTTATTGCTCATTATGAAGATGGGTGTCGATGTGAATGACTTCAACATTTAGTATTTGGTACTGACATTGTTGTCCTTGTTTTTAGATATCCTAAGCTTGTCTGATGCACTATAAAAGACCTTGAGCTCTCGGACCTTCATATTTATGCAGGGAAAACAAAGTACATGGCAATGGGAAATGAGCGGTATCGGGAAGTTGTTTCCTCATTTAGAAGGACATCCATACAGTAATGCAAGAGTGTACCTAAAACCATCGGAGACGTGATTGATGAGTAGGCGAGGCAGGAAAAAGGGCCCATGTAAAGACCTGAATATCCTTGGAAAGCTTACATAACGAGCTACACAAGGATCTGAGGCTACTTCCACGGCGATCGAAGTACAAACGACGGACCGGCTGAGAATGAAGTGGAGGATAGTAGCTCAGTAGCTGATTTGGAGCGATGGCTTGGCAAGGTCCTCTACTGGGCTCCGACCGGGAATATGCGAGCGAGGAGAAGCAGCCGAACGCGGTCTCCTGACGACTGGAGACATTCCTAGAGGGTAACGGTCACCGAGGATTATACTGGAGAAACTCGTCTAAGGTAAGTCCATATAGCTTATTATATACGTATTTCTAGTTACTTGGGCCAATGATTTTTTTAAATAATAAAAATCATCTAAAATATGATACAAAATTAATCTAATTCAAAGTAAATTATTAAGGAACATTATCAAATTTTTGTGTTAGAATATAAATTAATATCACAAATCTTCGAAAACTTTTATCTCTTAAACAATTAATGAGAGAGAGGCTGTCCCAGCCAGGAATCGAACCTGGATCTCCTACTTTCCGGGCCGGTATGCTTCCATTACACCATCGGGACGAGCTAGATAACCTATTAAATTCCCAACACACTAGTGAGAGCCTAACCCACGAGAAAGACGCATACATTGTCTTATGCTCGAAGGAGCTGACATTGTCTAGCATAAGACGGAACGTAGGAGATCCAGGTGCGAGTCCTGGCTGGGACAGATAGATTTTGTATTCTATTCCCTCTCATTAATGGTTTAAAATTTTCGTGGGATAATAAACCACAACGAAATTAGTATTTTTTATCTCTTAAGTTTCATAACTCTTTATGTATAATTTTTTAACGTGTTTTTTCATTTTATTATTATTTAACATTTATTTTCATACACATTGTGTACTTTATTTACACTTTAGGTATTATTTAAAGAGAAGACCGAACTGATTTTAATGAAATTTGAAATTTTATATTCTAAAATTTGTATAATGAATATTATTATCAGAGAATGCGTATATATAGATTTTTTGTCTTTATTAGGATAAAAATATTTATAAAATATACAAAAACAATATCATCACACACACAAAGATATATGTGTATATGGGTACATAATGTTCCTTATTATGCCTAATATATANTCCTCTCTCATCTTCATGATAGCCCTGAAGATGGCTTACAATGTAAGCCGAAACGTTGGCAGATAATCCTTTATTAAAAAATACATTTTTTTAATTTTTGTTTTTTTTTTTGGATCTACCTCGACCGAACCCCAACTAAAATCATCTTAGAATAATATCTACGGTCAACAAACTCTCCTTTTGTTAATACCTTTACTTTCAGTTATACATTTTAAAGAATAATTGTATTACGATTGATAAAGATAATATATATATTAGGCATAATAAGGAACATTTAGCAACGGAAGCTACTTGATCGCATTTACATTGTTCCGAGAAGCCAAGGATTCTTAGAAAAGAAATATAAAAATAATGAAATTTATTGTGTTCTGTAGTCTCACGTTATATTTTCCACAAGATAAGCAAAGGAAGCCAGAAGAAGAAAACTTACTACCTCAGCCGGGTATCGAACCTGGGTCTCCTACTTTCCACCCAGGCGCGCTAGACCCGGCTGAGGTAGTTAGATTTTTTTTTCTCTGGCTTCTTTTGCATTTCTTGTAGCTAATTTACAAGCAATTCTCTGCTATGAAAGAGTGCTCACAACTTATGAGTGTTTTAAATTAATGAAGGCCCGTATACTGTCTCGTTTCCCGACCCGCGACTCTCGTTTTCGGAATTTTCCTGCAGTCAAAGGCGCCATTTCTGAAGGCAGGATTTAGCGCCTATGGAACGTGGGTGGCTGGAGGCTGGCCGGCGAAGACAGCTCCTCTGGAAACTGGTGTCCGAAGCGGGATGCCTGGAGAAACGAAAGCTGCCCTTCCTGTTCTGCCGGCGAAAGTGATGGGCGATATGGTAACTCCAACAGCTTCAAGCGCCGGTTCAGTACTCAAGAGCAATCGTACTCTTATTCCAATATTAGCTTTTCATTGTGGGTGATCTTTTGTGTTTATTAGTGACCACATTTTCTAAATTAGTAGTAAATCAATTTGGAGAAATTTTTGTAAATTTTATTTTGGGTAGGGATTTCTTTTGGTTAGCTTTCAATGTTTAGAGCTCATGACATTTCAGTTAGAGCCATGCTCTTTTTTTTTTTTTTTTCTAATTATACTAAAAATTAGGAGGATAGCCTTATAAGGGTCCATATAAATATTAAATTATAATTTAAGTATTTAATTTCAAGTTGAATATATTTTTGTGGGGTGAAGATAAGAAATACATGGCACAAATTGGCCACCAAAGAAGGGAAGAGTATAACGCCATAATAAATAAATATGGCCAAAGCAGGGGCTTAGTAACAGGCCCTTAAAACCTCTACTGGGAATTTAAGTTTATTCATTCGTCATTTCTGAGGAAAGAGAGTTTACATTAAAGTTTATTGGGAGAAGTCTTCGCTCAAGTAAGTTTTTTTTCTTAAAATAAATTGTAGTGCCTTGTTGTTCGTTGTTAAATATGAGCCCAGACCAGAATATAAAAATACCGCTCCTAATTTCGTTCTAGTATATTGTGCTATTTTCAACAATTTGTTTAAATTTGCATATTTCCATAATATGTATCATTTTAAAAGTTACGACTTTAGTGAATTCTTTATGCATATAAATTCCACTGCTAATGTTTTAATTTTCAGAATAACGTTTATACAATTACCAGTATTAACAACATTTTAAAATATATTGTAATGAAATTCATTAAGTTTCAACAGTAGCAAATGAAAGACCGTGAAAATGTTTCTAATGGATTTCTTCTCAAATGCAAATCCTTACTCCGGTCCGACCATATTATATAGTTTATTATAAATGGATTTAAATTATAATTTTGAAGTAGAGTGCCAAGTCATGAGGGGTTTATACAAAATTTATAGTATTTTATTCGAGGTTCGGGTTTCAGATTAAACTCCTTACGCCTTATGTTCGTGGGTTTGAATTTAGTAATATCAAGAGAATTACCATAATATACTAATGAATAAAATTAATTATGCAAAATATTACTTTAAATAATGCCTTGCTTGAAACGTTTGAATTAAGATAGTACATTACATATTCCATAAAATAGAATTAAAAAAATGCCTTAAAAATCCATATTATTATCTTTATCAATCGTAATACAATTATTCTTTAAAATGTATAACTGAAAGTAAAGGTATTTAGTTAAGTTATTCAATTTTTTAAAAATTTATCTTTCCTCTGTGCTCTATTATTTGTTTTTGAGTTTTTTATACCGGTTTTGATAGGGGTATTTTGGATTCATTTGTTTCATGATGATCACTTTACTATTCTGGAAATTCCGGTCGATGTTTTAAAGTTTTTTTTTTTTCTTGTTTTTTTTTACTTTGTTTATGTTGGACTTGTATATCAGTTTCTCTCGAGTTTTGATTGTGCATTTTATTTATTTACCTTCATTTAAAAAAAAAAAAAAAAATATTATTTTTTCAAGTAAACCAACAGCATTGAGTGATAGTCTTTATTGCAAAAAAGCATGGCCATAAACACAAATGGGACTAGCGCAGTGTTCGCTCGGGGAGTGGTGAGGGTGTAGACGAGACACTACAAAAGTGCCAAGTTCTGGTGAGATGCGAGCGTCCTGGTTGGCAGTGGGCGAACATATCTCACGAATAGGGGCTGTCCAAGCTTCTAGAGCAACAATGAGTGTTTTGCACAGTTTGTACCTCTCTTGCTGGTAAGGCCGGGTATTGGAGCAATTCCTGATTCTTTTTGTAATCCTGAAGTTTAGGAACATACAACCATTTATACTGCACAAAAACACAAAATTTACGACTCTATTAAAGTTTAAAACCAAAACTCCAAAAAAAGAAAAACAACCAGAAACACAAAAAATCTATGTAAAATATTAATAATGAAATGGAAAATAACTGGCAAATAAATTAGACTTACTTTTCACAGTAAATAATTCAGTAATACAGATATTTGTCTAATTAAATAATTTCTATTGGGTTATAAGTGCAGATACTGTTATAACAGCATGCACTAAATGTATAACTATTTTGAGACAATAATAGCAAAAGCGGTTAAAATGCCTTATTAAAAAAATCCTTTTGTACTCTAACTGAAAAATTATCTTAACTTAAACAATTAATGAGAGGTAATATAATAAAAAATCTATCTGTCCCAGCCAGGAATCGAACCTGGATCTCCTGCAGTCCGGGCCGGTGCATTTACCAGTTATGCTACTGGTCCTGGTAGCATAACTGGTAAATGCATCGGCCCGGACTGCACCAGATCCAGGTTCGATTCCTGGCTGGGACAGATAGATTTTTTTATTCTATTCCCTCTTATTAATTGTTTAAAATTTACGTGGGATAAAAAACCACAACAAAATAAAATATTTATCTTAACTCAAGTTCCAAGATCCATATTATCCGAAAGTCGAATAAAAATGTTTTACTGGCAAACAGCTGAACAAATTTAACGAGACTTGGAATTTAGATTCTGCCTCTTTCGCTACATAATTTCATATGAGTTTGATGTACCGACTTTGTACAATTGAACAGTTACCGCTAGTGGACTGGGGCCTATGTCATCTAGACGAGGAATGGTTATGTGCATGCGATTTAAAACTAATCAAATGACAAAAATTTCAATGATATATAAATTTTTTATAAATTAAACTTATGATTAAATTATAATTTTATTTAAGAAATTTCAATTGAAAGTTGCGCTTGTCCTTGTCAGATACTGGATGAAAATGAGGATGTTCGAGATGGAAAAGGGGCTAAATTAAGAGTAAAACTTAAAAATGCTAGAATTGCAATACGGCTAATACTATCGATTCTGGATTTTCCTAAAAATGCGTTAAAATTAAAGTTCCCCATCATATAGCTTTAAATATATATACAATAACTTCCCAACAACTTATATATTAAAATATCTTCAATGAAAGGACTATTGGGGTCAATCGCCCCAATATATATATGTGTGTGTGTGTGTGTGTGCGTGTGTGTGCGTGTGCGTGTGCGTGTGTGTGCGTGTGCGTGTGCGTGTGCGTTTGCGTGTGCGTGTGCGTGTGCATGTGCGCGTGCGCGTGCGCGCGCGTGTGTGTGTGTGTGTGTGTGTGTGTGTGTGTGTGTGAAAGTTCTTTTTCAGTATTTGAAGTCTGTGTGTGAGTACCCACTCACATATTTGAGTAACTAATTTCATATTTTTTGTTTTTTCAAAACCTAACTTGGCATTTTACAAAATACAAAACGAAAAAATGATCAATGTGAATGATGTTATCAAATTTTAAAGATACCCCATGGGGATGTTCTAAAAATAGAAAATAATAATACTGTATGTATTAGGTTATATTTCAAAATCCCTAATCTTCCTAAGATACAAGTATATCATGGGTGTTGGGTTTTTCAGTACACTCATAAATGTAATATGTAAATATGCAGAATATTTTATGAAGGATTAAAACATAACCATATAGAAGAGTTAAAGTGCAACGTGAGTGCAATAAATAAATTTTACTCAGTCTCGTACACAATAGTAGGCATAACAATGAACCTGTATGCTCTTTTGTTTCCTGATAAGCTAAATACATCTGAAGTTGAATAATGAAATTAATCATATATCAGTGGAAGTTTATCTTTTTGCCTCGAGTTTTTAAATAACGTTTATAAGAGAAAATTCGCGTTGAAATGCGATATTACAAAAAATAAATACAAGGACATGAATGTAAAACATTTGGTGTATCCGGCGCTTATATCCTAATCATGGTAGATTAGGACATGATGTCGCAGTTAGGCTTTTTTCTGTCTTTCTTTTTATTTTTAAACGGTGATACAACCTACAAACCTCCTGTGAAAAAACAGATCTGTCGAAAGGTTTGACAAATCACTAAAAAGGATGTAGTGAAATTGCTGGCCAACAATTTCAATGCTCATTCAGATTTATCTGACGAAACTTGAACTAAAAGTAATAACAAATTCAAAGGTGGGTGATATAATTGGGGAGTGGTCAGTAACCATCAGTAATCATTATGAACTGTGGAGGTTTCTGACCACTTCTCAATTATAATGATAATGATAAGGTTCCCTACATTTTCGCTGGTAACACCTTAATCTTTTAGGACCCTCATGCGAGGTAGGTTCCTTCTATAACGTCACTATAATTGAGAAGTGGTCAGAAACCTCCACAGTTCATAATGATTACTGATGGTTACTAACCACTTCTCAATTATATCAACCACTTTTGAATTTGTTATTAAAGGTAATATAATAAAATATAGAATTGGTCAGAAACCTCCACATTTCATAATGATTACTGACCACTTCTCAATTATATCCTCCACTTTTGAATTTGTTATTAAAGGTAATATAATATAATATAGAAATGGTCAGAAACCTCCACAGTTCATAATGATTACTGATGGTTACTGACCACTTCTCAATTATTTCACCCACCTATGATTGAGAATCTCCACCTGCCTGCTCTTATATAGAAAAGAAAATCATAAAAAAATCTTCCAGTTTTTTAAAATACAATTTTATTTTCTTCAGATCGGTAGGTGAACATAACACTTGCTTGGGTCAGTTCTTAAATATTGTATTCCAACCTTCTTTCATAGAGGATATATTTTTAGTTAGTTATTGGAATATTATTGTCCGTATGAAAGATGAACTTTATTTTTAACACCGCTACCATATTCAACGAGAGAAGAAAACAATAAGGTTGTTACAGTGAGGAAACAATAAGGTGTCCTATCTTATCGCTGGTGACGCCTTAATCTTTTGGGACCCTCATGCGAGGTAGGTTGCTTCTAGAACGTCACCAGCGTTGAGGTAGGAAGTTTGCTAAAATCTTTAGGGACCCTTGGAGGGGGTGGGGATTAGTCGCTCCTGCGATGCCACAAGCTACGAGGTAGGAAACTCTCTAAAACTTCTATGGACCCACTTTTGTAGAAAATTTGTAATTATGATGTCACAAGCCATGAGAAAACAACATTGTTTTACCAGGAAATTTGCCCAAAAATCTCTCGCAATCACCCCTTGCGGTAAATTCGCACCTCTGTTGTATGACGTCTCCAGCTATGAGATAGGCATAAAAGTTTAGTAGGAAACATTGGACGCCACCATTTTTCCTATTTATATGGCCCAGAAGCGGCATAGTAGTTTCTGGATGTCCGCCATTTCCCGATTTTCGTGTCCCAGAAGTAAAAACACCCTACTTTACTGCAGCTTTTTGAATTTCACATATATATCTATCCTTGAGAGTTTAAACAGTGTGTTAAATCCATGTATATTCTAAAATAAATCGTTAAATCCGTCATATAGAATATGAGTTTTCTTCAAGGAGCTATTTCAGCTTGGCTATTCCATAAAACATGTAGCAGATTGCTTGTAGCTACTGCAACAAGCAATTCCTTCTTCTTCGTCTCTTTATTGCCCTTATGAGACAGATTAACAGTAGAAGAATATGTTTCCATTTCGTTATCTTCTGAAATATCGATGTCTGTATCACTTCGGGAAGTTACGGCGCACCTCAATTTACGTTGGGACCGCATTTGAGTCTACAACTATAGGTCTGTCTTGTATGGTTTTCTACCAGGCTTTTGCCATTTCTTGCCCACACACCGGCTAATTAAAGATGAAAGGCACTCATTATGCATAACGTTAGTTTTGTTTTCTTTAGCTTTTGTAAGGAAAGTAGTTTATGTAGAAGTGTATTCTATCATCTCAGCATTTAGATGGGCTCCAGGTTTGTTGGATATTTCTATGATAATAAATAATATATTTTAATTTTCACCAATTAATTGCTATCACGAACTCTTGTTAAAAGATTATGAATATTTAAAATGTAATTAATTTATTTTTTTTAANATAAATCAAAATAAATTAAAATAATTAGCAAAATGCTTTGAAACTGAAATAATAGGGAAAAGAATAAAAATTATTATGCCTGAAAGTCAGACTACAAGCAGAGCAGAGTAGTACAAGTATATATGTATATGCACATAATCATGCAATATTATATTAACTCTGCAGATAAGATTCCATATGTTTGTCAGATAAGTCTAATGAAAAAAAGCGAATATCGTAGTTACCTTGGGAAAGTAAGTAATACACTAAGTAGTTAGGATTTAGTGAGTTCAGCCATCTTACAGTAAATTAAGTAAGACGCCTCAGAAACCTTGGAGATTGAAAGCCGTTTCGCAGCTCACTGCTGAGATTCATTGACCGTTTACTGAGTTACTTACACAAGAAATAAGAAAATAATTTCTCACAAGGGTTCAACATAGCAATAGCAATAACAATAGCAATAACCTAACCATCCCTAACCATCCCTATCCATCCCTAACCATCCCTAACCTAACCTAACAAACTAGTACAAACTACAAAGTACAAAGTATACAAACTATAGTACAAACTATACAAACTATAGTACAAACTATAGAAACTATACTATAACAAACTATACGTACAAAGTACAAACAAATACAAGTACAAACTATAGTACAAACTATACAAACTATAAGTACAAACTATACTATATAAAAACAATAGGAGAGCTATAGAATGTTGGCGATGTACGGGTGTCAAATAAATTGTCTAACTATTGTGCAATGTTTCTTTTTTTTTATAAATAAATATTGTAGATAATATTAGAAAGTATCACTTCGAAGTTTGAGCTCCCTTTGATATCCTTATTTAATAGAATGAAAAAGATTTTCCGCTGCTAAAGCTAGATAGACTTCAGACACATTTTGACTGGAGTCCAACTTAAAAAGATTCTCTTGCATAATCCCAAATCTCTGGATCTGAAGTTTCTCAAATACATCTTCGTTCTACTAGGACACTCCCTTTTTCTAATTCCTATTCTTCTCAGTCTTATTCATTTAATTTTCTCTAGATGTTGTTTGAAGTGTCAAAGGCGTTGCTTTATTTGAAGTGCCACAAAATTTTTCTGTCATGAACTCTAATTTTATTTTATGTTAGAGAGGAATACTGAGTTTCCCTAGATTTACACCGATTCAGTTTTTGCTTTAATATTAATGAGGAACATCTTTCTACTGGTAAGTCCATTTTTTCACAAAAGAGTCCGCCTTCAGAAATAACGTAGGGGTCCGGGTGAAAAACGTGACACATAGAATGCCAAGTCTCAGCTTTTCCCGGAAAATGTAATTTTTACAGTGTCCCACTTTTCTCATCCTTCTTTTCTGAAACTTAATTCTCCCCTTTCTCGCTTACTAAAAGTCCCCCGGTGGAAAACAAGAGAGGAATGTGTTATTTTTTATTTATTTTTTTTTTTTAGTTCATTGCTTTAAGATGTCGTCACCAAGTCAAGGGGAGAATTTTAAGTTGAAATGTACTGGTCATGTATTATTCTTGCAACAAAATAAAAGTATATTTTGAAACAAAAGCAGTCTCTTCTATCGGACTGGACTTTAAGCGGGGTGAGTCGGACGACATTGGGCATTGTCTTGAAGATGAATGACTCGCGAATGAGCACAAAGCGGTGTTGTGTTACATTTAGTTTGGGTCAGCTTTACTTTTCAATTAATGGACTTAGCCCCTGCAGAAGCGTAAAAGCCTTATACATAGCCATAACTGACAGGATGAAGTGAATTCAAATGGACCCGACCACATCAGTTGATTCAATGTTTGCTTTCATCTCATAGCGGTTTCTAGACTACTTTAAATGGCTTTAACAGAAGCATTAACTTTAAAGTAGCCTTAAATTAACATATAATTATAACGAGTAATAATATAGACGAGTGTAATGATCAATCGTTTTGGGATTCCCTATAAAACAATGTTCAAAAAGAGAGTTTGTTGACCGTAGATATTATTCTAAGATGATTTTAGTTGGGGTTCGGTCAAGGTAGATCCAAAAAAACACAAATTTAAAAAATGTATTTTTTAATAAAGGATTATCTGCCAAGGTTTCGGCTTACATTGTAAGCCATCTTCAGGGCTATCATGAAGATGAGAGAGGACGTCCTGTCCCTAAGTTCACATTTCCATGACTGATTCATTATCTACGGTCAACAAACTCTCCTTTTG
The DNA here is from genome assembly GCA_000696205.2 of Oncopeltus fasciatus. Classification (NCBI taxonomy): domain Eukaryota; kingdom Metazoa; phylum Arthropoda; class Insecta; order Hemiptera; family Lygaeidae; genus Oncopeltus; species Oncopeltus fasciatus. Next base: position 175,937 of record KZ807990.1, read on the forward strand.
TTAATACCTTTACTTTCAGTTATACATTTTAAAGAATAATTGTATTACGATTGATAAAGATAATAATATGGATTTTTAAGGCATTTTTTAAATCTATTTTATGGAATATGTAATGAACTAGCTTAATTCAAACGTTTCCATCAAGGCATGGTTTACAGTAATATTTTGCATAATTAATTTTATTCATTAGTATGTTATGATAATTCTCTTAATATGACTAAATTCAAACCCAGGAACATAAAGCGTAAGGAGTTTAATCTGAAGTCATGGAAATGTGAACTTAGGGACAGGACGTCCTCTCTCATCTTCATGGTAGCCCTGAAGATGGCTTACAATGTAAGCCGAAACGTTGGCAGATAATCCTTTATTAAAAAATACATTTTTTAAATTTGTGTTTTTTTTTTGGATCTACCTTGACCGAACCCCAACTAAAATCACCTATAGAAAAATATTGATTTGTATTCGGTGTTTCAATTCCTTCAGTTTATTTACACACACACATACACAAGCACACAGGTTAAAGTGATATTCATTATCTCTTAAGAAGTGATAACAATTAATAAGCGTATGCGCATTATTATCCGAAATAAGTCGATATTCTTTAAACTAAAGGAATAATAAAAATATCCCGGACAAACTTATTAGCTGCCTACGAATTTTATCTGGATTAATGAATCATATGGATTGTAATTAAACGACAGATGCTCTTCCCACTGGAAGGTAATCAATGTTGTTAAGGTTATATTAATGCCGGCAGGAAAAACCTTGTGTCCTCTCATAGAAATTGCTTGACGTTATAACCATACAAATAAAACAACAAAAAAAAAACCATATTATCATGGCGTGCGAACTGTATGAAAAGTATATCAATGATAACTTTGTTAATGTCATAATTAAGCGTCTTGTCTCAATTCAAAATGAAATAAAAGGTTTTAATGAAAAACTATCTAACTATACTTTAAACGGAACAACAACAATTTAATAAGCAATTCTTATCGAAAACAAAAACAAAGTAAAAGAATTCGGCAAAAATAGACAACGTTCCTTTTGGTGAAAATGAAAATATATTATTTGTTATCATAGAAATCTCCAACAAACCTGGAGCCCATTTAAATGCTGAGATAACAGATTCGATGTACCGTTTTAAATGTTAAGTTATTCGAAATAATTTTCCTTCTACAAGCATTTTAGAATTTGAATACACTTCTACATAAACTAATTTCCTTACAAGAGCTAAAGAAAACAAAACTAACGTTATTCATAATGGGAAACCTGTTTTCGTTAATGAGTGCCTTTTATCCTTTAAATAGTCACTAATCCGACAAGCCCGACAACTAAAAGAGAATAGAATAATAGTTATTTACTCTAGCAGCAAGAGATGTCTCGGAATAACCTTTCTTTGGGAATACACCTTACCGTACCTAAAGAAGGCAACTCCCATTAAATATGGATTTCAATCCATCCAGGAGATCGCCTTTGCGCTACTAGAGGAGTGCTGGAAGTGACAGCATACGAACCTCTGGTGAGCTGGCGTTTCCTCCTGGGAACCCGAAAGAATTCCTCAAAACTGTTTTCGAAGGACCACATCACAGTCCTCAAGACTCATAAAATGGACTATTAATATCAATCAAATCAGTATGCGTACCTTTTTTTGAAACTTGTTCTGGCAGTTTTTGTTCAGAATAATCTGATGTTATTCACACGATTCAGAATTTAGCTAACCAGTGCAATTATACGAGTAACTAATATCTTTTATAACTGCAGATGTGACAACATGGAGTATGAATGGAATATGGAGAGGAGTAATAGGCAGCCGTAATGAATGAAGCAATGTAATGTTTACTAACTGTTACAAACTTTCTGCAGCCGGCGTTGTTGTTGCATCGGTAGTCATCGTTTCAAATCCCGTTCCCACTGAAACACATACGCGTGCAAGTCGTCGGGAAGAACCACCATGACTGCTAAATCGTGTTAGCTAGCCTACAAAGGACATCGGGGAGGTTATATCGATTCATGCAGGGTGGAGGAGGCCGTCGCTTGGGGACTATAATTAATTCCATTATGAGAAAATCCCGCTTCCCCTTAGGGCACGTACTACTTAACCGTCCTATTGTAGATTTTCAGGAAACGCTGTAACATAGTCACACAACGGATATAGCCTGAATAGGGTAGAGTACAAGAAATGCTTGAATCCGATCTTTGACATCCGACAATGAAAGGTTATCGAGGAAAAAATAGGCTTTCTATCGAAGGGTATATACTATTATAGTTTGTACTATAGTTTGTACTTATAGCTTGTAGTTTGAACTTATAGTTTGTAGTTTGTACTTATAGTTTGTAGTTTGTACTTATAGTTTGTGCTTATAGTTTGTACTATAGTTTGTACTTATAGTTTGTACTTGTACTTATATAGTTTGTACTTGTACTTATATAGTTTGTACTTATAGTTTGTAGTTTGTACTATAGTTTGTACTTATAGTTTGTACTTATAGTTTGTACTATAGTTTGTACTTGTACTTATAGTTTGTAGTTTGTACTATAGTTTGTACTTATAGTTTGTATAGTTTGTACTATAGTTTGTACTTATCGTTTGTACAATCGTTTGTAGTTTGAATCTGAAGAATGCGACTCGGCGATACGATACCCACAGTGTAGGCTCTGTACAACAAGATAAATTTAAGCACAGCATACATTGATTGTAGAAGAGCATATGAACAGCACTACATGACTGTCTGCTAGAAACATGAAGGATTCACACCCAGTTCAAGTTCTTATATTGTTTCCAGGAAGGAATTCTCTGTTTGTATATGATTTTTTCAGGGGGACTCTTTTTAGTCCGTGATGGTTGATTCACCCGCTGAATCCGTTACCCTACTTATTAGAATCATCAGAACATAGTTATAAACTGGTAATGTGGATAATGCCTCAATCTATTATATATTGAAGATTTAAATGAATATACTAGCCTTGAAATACAGCTAAATACTCTAATAGATTTCTCTACCAGTATAAAAAGCCCGTGAACTTATCGAGCAGTAAGCAATAAAAGAAACACTTCGTAAAAATTTTGCCCACAAACTTAACTTTTAGCGCTTCGCAATACCGAAAATTTCATACTTTTTTTTTTTTTTTTTTTTTGACAAGAGGGGTTTTTCCCGCGGAGACTATTTATAGCGAAAGGAGAGTTGGTCGACCAAGGCAGCGCTGAATACATTCTGTGGCCGATGACCCTTGGAGTCCGCAACTGAATGGCATTTGCAATAGAGTCCTAGATAAAAAAGCTATTGTTAACGTTTGACGTTTGTATACGTTCCGCTCAGTTAACAGCGAGAAAACTCGCCTAATAACACTACATTATCCATATTTCCCCTCATCTGTCTTATAAAATAATAAATGCATTTTAAATAGGAACCGTACTGTACTTTTAGATCACATTATCGTGCATAACCACCTGGCATTAATATAAATAAATAAAATATGTTTTTGATTGACATCGTGGTTCTGGACTAAAAAAAAAAAATATCTGTCGTCCATGCAGAAAAAAAAGAAGGAAAACTGAAGTCTAAAATTTTAATGGAGTAGAAGGAATTAAAGAGGAATAAAATAATCCCTATTATAATTTAGGAACTTTGTACATAAATGTATATGTGTGTTCTACGTATTATTAAGGAATCCGAAAAAATCATTTTTGAATTGTGTTAGCTATATATAGGAATAATTTTGAATTGTTTCAACCATGCTTTGAAAAGTTTGGTGCAGTTTTAAGGAATATTTGGATAACCTCAGAAAAGGTGTCCATCGCAGAGTCTGCATAAGAAAAATAGTGTTTTTCAAGTGTGTCATTAAAGATGGGCATAGAAGAGAAATATAGCAATTGTAAATACTGTAAAAATATTGCAAATATGAAGATCAAATAAGGTTTTGTAACTGTAATTATGGCGAAGATATTACATTTTTATATGTGGTCTTCAATTAAAACCGCCCGTGACCAATTTCAGTCAAAAATGGATTTAATCAACGGTTCGCAAGGAATAGCTTGATGCCGAAATTTGTGTCTTTATTTATAAGAGAGAAGAGGGCCCTACAATCGGTGAAAATTAAGTTTTAAAACATATATCCCTTTATCAGGATAAAAATAAGTATACATACAATAATTAAATTAAAACTAATAAAAATATAAAAATGTGTTAAAATAATTAGTAAAAAAAAGTGAAATATGCATTCTATTCAAATTAAAACAAAGTGATCTCTTCTTAGCTCTATAAAATCTGGAGGGATCAAAACGGGAACAAAAATCAGGGCTGGCATTTTTTAAATGTTTTATATATATATATATATGTGTGTGTGTGTGTGCGTGTGTGCGTGTGTGTGTGTGTTTGTGTGTGTAAAAAAAGCTGAATGTTTTACAATGCAAAATAAAATAATATGAAAACTTATACTCACTATATTAAAATCATCTGGATCGGTCTTCACTTTGCATTTGATAAAACGAGAAAGGGTTCTCTGAATTTTGAATAATATGGAGTAATGTCACGTAAAAATTAGTAATTCTAGGGTCGCTCAGAAAATCTTAGCGTTTTTAATAATATTCATTATAAAATTAAAAGAGTTTTTCATTGAAAGAGTAATTCTGTATTTTACTTAATATTGTTCTCAGATAAATTTAAAAAAATGTGATTTTAACTTTAGAATAATTTATTAATCCTGTTTAAAGATGAATCATGTATTTCAGAAAAAGTAAATAAATTGTATTAATGATAGTAAAAATATCAAACCATAAATAAATATCATATTTTAGGTTCCCCCACTATTTTTTTCTGGCCGCAGCTAGGTTTAGCGATCTTTCTATATATGTTGGCTTATAATATGTAATTTGTCTCTTACAACTGATTTACGCCCATCCTAATGAAACATGGGGAAACTGCTTAGTTTACTTTAACTTTACCGTCAGCTTAAACAAAACGCTGAAGTTTATCTTCAGTTCGTCTGACTGGCTTCTTTTCTTTTTTTTATAAATAAGGAATAACACTTTAAAATGTTACGAGTCAGTATAATTTGTAAAAAAAAAATTGTATTTTTCTGTGCCTCTCAAAGATAAGGTATTTATTGTTTATTTATTTTTAATGGCTCTTATAAGTTTTCCAAGTCTTTATAAGTTGTCGGCAAGGGTTGGAGGTTCGTTGACCGTCGAGTCTTATGCTGGAGAAATTATTCTTGGTTTCGGCCAGTTACAGAGAAATGAAGTACTCCAAAATTGTTGGGTAATTATTTTATTATTACCTATAATTACCCAACAATTTTAAATAATAAAATAATTATACTGAAATTTTTACCCCAGAAAAATAGTTACCTAACAATTTTGGAGTATTTTATTTTTCTGATCCTTGCTGAAACCCTGACTAATTTCACCAGTTGTTGACAATACTAATACTGAAAAAACTACAAAAATATTTGCAAAATATTTCTCACAGAAAGGACAGCATCTTTATCAATGATTTTATTTTAGCTTGGATGATTCGGGTCTCCAGATTTAAAATACCTTTTGAAGGTAACTACGTCACATACTCCTTCGAGTACAATCTTTAAATAATCAAAAGAGATGAGGATTTTACTATGTTTTTAAACCAAGAAACTGAAATAAGGAAGTCGATAATTTAGAAATATTTGTTAAAACTACATCTATTTGTAGCATCTCGTTGAGAGAAAGCGGGATATAAAGAGATTAAACGTTGCTTACGTAGCTCTTCAGGAGACATGGGCGGCCTAATGGTTACGGCTTTAGACCGTCGTCGACCCATTGTACCAAATAAAATACAAGAGACAAGTCAGCTTCTTATTGTGCTTCTGTTATGACCCAGCGAATTCCTTGTGTAATGATAGAATTGCCAATCATTCTTCACTGACTAAGAAGAAATTGGCGCCCGAAATGTTGTCGCTTACGTGTGGTCTTAAACGATATTTTCTAGAGCGCTGTGGTAAAGAATATACCTAATGCAACTCGGCACATTAGCACATTTGGATCACCATAAGTCATCATAACAATGTTTGCATTTTTGAATAAATTGAATTTAATGCACTGATTTATTTATTTAACATTTATATCTAAGTTAAAAATATGATTTAAAACCCGGAACACACACTTTCTCTAGTGTGCGGTCAAGAATAAATACATCCTTTACATATATCCCCCCCCCCTCCCCCGGGCCTATTATAACCAGTTGCGGGGCTGTTATTATTAATTTTTATTTTAAATTTAGTTTGACAATACTTCATTTAAATTTTTAAGTTGGACATCTTGGTTGAATCTTTCTGAATTGCTTATATTTGTGTGACATTGAATATCGTGGGTTTCTCCAAGCTTACCAAACATTGTTTATTATATTTTATATAAGAGATTAATCTAAGAGAAATGATATTGAGAACTAGTCTTTTGTGTATATCAGTGGAATAAAATGTTAGTTTGAATCAGGGAGATGGCTTATTTTTTCCGGCTACAGTATAAGAAATTTGTCAAGTCAAATGGCATTTCGGTCATAACTCAGATATTTTATTTTCTTCTGGACTAGTTACTCATTTATTACTGTTATTTCTTCATGTTTTCTTATTTCCTTTTTTCGTTTTGTTAGTTGTAAAGATATTTCAGTATACAAAACTCCCTGTTTTAAGTATTTAACTAAAACACCATTAAATGTACAGTGTTGAGAAAATTGAAAACTATAATTTCTAGTTTGTTTTATTGTTTATCTTTAAATAGTTTTTCTTCCAGGGATTGGACTTGGTATTTAAAAAAATATTTATTTTTATTGCTTAAATGCTGTATTTGTTGTTTTAGGACGAGGATGAGTGTGGGACTACCTGAAATGTCATATACTTGTAAAAAATGTTATAATTTTGGTACAGCTGGCGTAATATTTAGTTTAGAGTAATAAATCACAACACAGATTTGTTAATTTAGAAGACATATATGTTACAATAGAATAGAATGTTCAAATAAAAATATGTATCAACTACGATACGGAGGAATTCACGTAGTTTAGCACCTCCTGCGTGAATTATTTTATTATTTAAATGCAACCTAAACCTCTTGGTAGACTTAAAAAAGTTAGTCAAAATCAGTATCTTTAAACTAGCTTAGTTGTTTTATTTTGAGCTTTCCCAAAATGAATGATATGATTATTTAAATGTTATGAACAATATGTAATGTCTGNCTAATGAAAAAAAGCGAATATCGTAGTTACCTTGGGAAAGTAAGTAATACACTAAGTAGTTAGGATTTAGTGAGTTCAGCCATCTTACAGTAAATTAAGTAAGACGCCTCAGAAACCTTGGAGATTGAAAGCCGTTTCGCAGCTCACTGCTGAGATTCATTGACCGTTTACTGAGTTACTTACACAAGAAATAAGAAAATAATTTCTCACAAGGGTTCAACATAGCAATAGCAATAACAATAGCAATAACCTAACCATCCCTAACCATCCCTATCCATCCCTAACCATCCCTAACCTAACCTAACAAACTAGTACAAACTACAAAGTACAAAGTATACAAACTATAGTACAAACTATACAAACTATAGTACAAACTATAGAAACTATACTATAACAAACTATACGTACAAAGTACAAACAAATACAAGTACAAACTATAGTACAAACTATACAAACTATAAGTACAAACTATACTATATAAGTACAAACTATACAAACTATAACTATAGTACAAACTTGGGAAAAGGCATAGGAGAGCTATAGAATGTTGGCGATGTACGAGACTACACTTAAATAAGTTTTGAAATTCCACAAATTTGAATGACCACTAATATGGAAAGCTGAACAGTATAGAGGAGGACAGAAAGATTAAAATGAAGAATATATTGGATGTCACGTCTAACTTTTTTTTTTTCTCAATTTCTTTCAAATTATAAAATACAATGAAAAAGTAAAGTCTCTAGAGAGGCCTACCGTGCATAGATGCGGCATGTCTGGATCCTGAACAGCAAGTGCTTCCAGCAAGCAGACTGGAAACAGCTGGAGGGGAGATATGCGGAACAGGATCCACACTTCCAGCAGCTATGTATAAATCGCCCCTCTCGCTCCCTTCACCCCCGTTCTCCATCGCTCTCTCTCTCTCTCAGCGTGGAACTCACAAACAGGGACATAAGGATGTCCCATCGTCTTCACTTTCTTCATAAGCCTGACCAGCAAGACCTGTTCCAGTTCGCCAGTCCCACACTCTTAATACCCCTACTGGAAAAAAAAAAAAAAAAATGTCCCGTGGAAGAATTTCTTTTTGAACAGCTGTAATTTATTTTAAGCATGTACCATTCCTGAACAAGCTATAGGCCACCTATATGACGCAAAAATATTCTAGTGCGATATGAGCGTAATTGTGCTTTTCAGGGGACCATCACGCAAGAGTTGTGTAAACGAAGAACATTTCTAAATATTTTATTTGGTTGTGGTTTTTTATCCCACGTAAATTTTAAACAATTAATGAGAGGGAACAGAATAAAAGCACACCGGCCCGGATAGCAGGAGATCCAGGTTCGATTCCTGGCGAGGACAGATAGATTTTTTTATTCTGTTCCCTCTCATTAATTGTTTAAGAACATTTCTCATGTTTCAATAAAGATAAATGTAGATGAGAGTAATCGAGTCCGATTGGGGAGAAAAAAAAATGGTTTGAAGGTTCTCAATCCCTAATTTGGATTTCTATTACTAAGAAATGTTTTTACGAAAATTTACAAGGTCAAAGTTGCCTTAAATTAACTTCTACATACATCTTTCTAATTAACAAATATGACGAATATATTAACGTCTATTCAATTATTTCTTTACCCGAACACCTCTACTACACAAATTTCAGTCATTAATACCACTCATCTAACGTTATGAATAAAGATGCTGGATAATATAGAATTAGTTTCTCTACTTATAAAAAAGGAGCAATTTCAAGGCACATAGTGATATTAATAAATATGAGATTTTCGTAAAAATATTGTAGAAAAAACCCACGTTCGAAAATTACATCAATTATGTAATATTAAACTACTTTTTCACAAGTTTAACTTTGATATTACCATTTTTTAATTTATATTTTACCGACCCCCCTCTGCATCCCTCTTTCTTTTTAAAACTTAATTCATCTAAAGCTTTTAAACTTTTGTAAATGCTCCTATATTAGGTTATTTTGAATTAGTAAATTAACAAAAGGCCGTTTTTTAAAAATGAGTTAAACTCTTAAATATGTCATTTCACTGATTTCACAGGTTAGAAATGCTTATTGTTTACTTTAATTAAAGATAAAGTATTCTAATTTATCTGAGGAACAAACTCAACCTCCTTTCTAAAAATTGTTTTCATCATCATTTTCGTCATAATCATCTTCGTCAGCATCATCATTATGATTATTTTTTAATATAATTAAAGGCCTCCTAAACTTTTTTAATTAATCGAATACTTTAGTTGCTTAGATGTTCACCTAGGCTTCGACGGTCGTCAGAAGTATTTACCGTTTCTTCTTCCGGGTTGAACCCTGTCAAATTGGTGTTATTTGCAGAGCTTTCGCACATCATGTGATGGCTTCTTCAGGGCTGAAAAGAGAATGGTATAGATTTCTGGTCAGTCACAAGTCTGAAAAACCTACCCATGAGATAGTGTCTCCATTTGCGGACCGCTTCGATGATGGCATTCTCTTTTCAGCCCTGAAGAAGCCATCACATAATGTGCGAAAGCTCGGCAAATAACACCAATTTGACACGGTTCAACCCGGAAGAAGAAACGGTAAATACTTAAGTTGCTTGTTAGCAGTTTCAGGAAGTAATTTTATTAACGATCTCAAGTTTTTAGCCTCTAATTCCTTTATTCTATAGAACTTACTGAATAGCGACCTTACTTTTTACCAATTTTAGTTATTTTTTCAAGTATATCGATATTCACGAAAGTTCTTGCTATTTTATAAGTGAACCTATTGAATTGTAAGGAATGTAATAATTATGCTTGAGTTAAAAAGAAATATTCCGGATGTAAATTATTCTCAGATTAAAGCAGGTGATCTTTGTAGAAGAAGGCGGACTAAATCTTATTTAATCCCGAAGAAAAAAAAACTTCAAAAATCATCGAACCCCGCACAGTTGTGATTAAGTTATGAATATTTCATGGAAATCGTCTAAAAAATTGTAATTTGCCTCATTTCAGAATTCATATCTGGTCTGAATGGGGGGGGGG
>KZ807990.1:196319-213926 GCA_000696205.2 Oncopeltus fasciatus
GAGAAAGCTTTTCATTTATACCTTTGGCAATGGCACTTTAATGTTTCTATAATAATATAATAAATATACTACGACGTTTTCTCTTTTTAATAATAAAATCTGGTGAAGAGTGTTTATAATTTATATAAAATTTGATAATAAATCAAATAAATAATAGCATATGAGAAAAATAAAATCTCTGTGCATTTTTGGAGTTAATACAATTTCTCGATATTTGTATTCCGAACTTGTCTCCGTTAGATCTTGTTTTTGATAATTTGCCACCATTACTGAACACCATAACCTTCGACTTCTCCAGATTCATGCACAGATTCCATTAATCACAATTCGATTTTGAAATAGTTGATAATTTTTTGAAGAACCTCTTCCTTGTATGCTATCAGTATCATCTGCACATGCAAGAAATTTCTTTATTTTTACTCACTTGATTTTGTGTCCATCGTTCATTTTATCCTCAATATCATTTATAAATACCGGGAAGGAAACAACACTAGTTAGGTTCCTTGTTTTATACCCATAAGAATACAGAAAGCTGCTGTATTACACATAATATATAAAGATATTACACTTTAAGGGCATTCCAGTGAATATCTTTCAAATCCTGTTTTTCAGACTATATCCCTGTGATTTTGAACATTATTATACTTACATTGTGGAGTCTTTAAAAGGCTAGGGATCTAACCCAGATTCATGAGTATTGGTATATGTTTTCAATTAGGACACTAGAAATTCTTCGTAGGCATTTTTTAGATACTCATAAGGAATGCAGTCAATACCGGTTACTATATCATTTTGTGATCTATTAAGAATAGATTTTAGTTCTATAACTGAATAATCTTTGTCAAGATGATTGTTAATATTAAGGGATTTACTATATGTTATCCTGTTTTTGTTTGTTTACTATATTTTTAAGTCTGTTTTTGGAGTGTAGAGGTTTTCAAAGTGTGTTGAACCCAGGCTTCTGGCTGAATATCGCTTAATAGGGTGTACGGTTTATAGTTTAAACTTTTCAATGGAAGCCAAAATTTTAGAATGAGTAGTTTTTCCGATACTACCACAAATATTATTCAGGTTTATCCTGGACAAACCGCCTTTATTTATTCTAAAATCTTTGACATACATGAATGACTGTCTTCTGTATTTGTTACATTCAGCATTATTAGTTAATACTAATAAAATTTTAAATGTTTTGGATTTGTTGTATTATAATAATTTCTTGCAATGATTAAAGCAAAGAAAAATAATTCCTGATTTTTTAAATATAGGGCAGAGATTTTATTATCTCCCCACGTTTTTAATTTGCATTATTATTACATAAAGCGCTGATAACCTCAGCAGTTGAGCGCCGTAAATCATCCTCCAATTATTACATAAAATTGTCGTAACTAAAAGTAATGCGATGAATGAGGTACTTTTAATGAAAACAGTAACAATACATGTTTGAAGTTCACCCCACCTACCTGTCATGAAGGCGAGAGAACGAACGTTGTTACATGGGGTTGATTAAGGAGAAGGAATGATAGTTTTTCAGAATGGTGAAAATGTTTGAATAAGTTTAAGAAATTCCTTGTATGTCAGTATTGTCGTTAACTGAATTCTGTTGTAAATTTATGACTGATTGGACATATGACCTATCAGCATTGTGTATATTTCGATTATTTTTCTTTCGTGGAATAGCAGTTTTGGAACAATTACAGACATGTTGTAAAGATTTTCTCTTGTGTTAAAAATTATTTTAGGTTTTATCCAGTTTTGAACTTCAGAAATAACGCACTGTTAAAACTGCATGTGAAATGTTAAATTAAAACTTTCTTTAATCACACGATTAAAGTGTTATTTTTGCAGTTATTTCTGCATACTGAAAAACTTACGCACAGTATTACCATCGGTCGTTTTCACAGAGGGCACTTTGGGTATATCCACCATTAATTCCAGCTCATTTCTCAATGCTGTTTTATTGATCCCCTTCTTTTCCCAACTTACTTTATTTTCTCTTTATCGAGTTTGGTCAAATATAAAATTTTACCCAAAAATACATATGTAGAATTCATTCCATAAAATATATTGTAGTATATAAAAGAGAAACCTTTATTTGTGAAAACCACGGATCCTCATTTTTTCTAAAATAGCTCATAAACTGATCTCAAGTATATAAACTGCAAGCAGGTAGATGGTGGACATATCAACATAAAGCTGTTATAACAGCTTTTACTTAAATATTTCTGACCTAGATGTTGAAGGCGGCTCTTCAACAGAAGATTCTGAATGATATTCCCGGCCAATTACCATTACCAATGACCATTAAAATAGCTCTGGCTTGGGGAAAATTCATCCCCTGAAAATTTTTGTACATGTGATGTGATTTTTCTCAATGCCACTATTAATTTTTTAAAACCTTTACTTCTGGTAATTCACTTTTGCCTTGTATTATAAATTAAAAACAAAAACCATTGTTCTTTCTAGCGTACTTTACACTTTTTCTCTATGTTTTATAAAAATTTTCATAAAAAATGCGTTTTTATTCTAACAAACGAGGAAAAATGAGCAGACGTTTTTCGCCATGTTCATTTCCCTAGCGTCCTATGTCGAGGTTATTACTTAGCTTAAGACAATATTTTTCAATATAAGTCAATCAAGTACCCTTAATTTTCATTCAAAATATAATTTTAATTGTATAATGTTTATATAATTTATAATTAAATAAAATTACCTTTTAAGTAATGCACTGATATCAAAATCCGTCTGCAGCTTAATAGGTTGAGATGAGCAGTAAAAAAATCTTACGGAGCGAAGAATAAAAAAATTGTTTCCTCAAATTTATTTATATATGAAGAGGCAAGTCCGAACATACTTTGCATCCATCAATTTTCAAACTATTTAATTTCCACTATAATCGGACAATATACCTGACATTTAAATAATATCGAATCCTCAAAAAATACATAATTATTTCAATTTTTGTTACGAGTTTTAGTATTTACCGCAGCTAATCTCTTTCTTCCTTTCTTGGCTTTTAACATTCCTGTAATATTTATGTTTTAGAACTGGCGAATGGTAAAAAAGTATGAAAACACTATTATTTAATTCAAGTCTTTATTTTCTCTAGTAGTTTCACGTCTGATACTAATGTCTCTTCAGGAGCCTCAGTAAAAAACAATTGTAAAATCTGTGCAACGGTTACTAACAGAAAGCCTAATACCTAATTCGGTTTCGATATCATAGAAAAATGGAAGCCTGTCTTCGAACCTATACCTTTTTCCTTGATGTGACAACCCTTCGCCAGTTTTGGGCCTGTTCCAATGGCCTCCGCCGGTAGGTGCGGCACTGAGCTGCGATTTTCCAGTTAGGGTTATTGAGTAGCTGTGTCCATGTGTCTGCAGTCAAGCTGTATAGCCACCTCACTCTTGATCAACAAAATCCTCGCCTTACGCCATGGAGTTCCCAATTCATAGCTCTAGCAGTGATTTCCGTTCCGTAGGCCGAGAACGAGGAAGTTAGGAGTGAGGTTATAACTCAGGAGGCCACGTCTCTGTTGTGGAAGTTAAATAAAAAATATAAACATAATTATTTAAACTAATTGGACATAAATAATAATTACATGATACATCTGCCAAATATTTGCAATATATAAGGTCTATCAAAAATAAAGTTAAATTGATTTAAAAAAATCGTAGTAAACAAGCTTTTAAAAATTGTAAAATAATAAAAGTTATTAAATAATGATTTATTATCATACGTCTATATAATAAAAAAAAAAACAAAAAAACAACCAGGGTTTCTTAGTCAATAGAGTCTATAAAAGCTCAATAGTAGTAATTATTTTTCAATTTGAATAAACTTAATGTTTAAATTGTAATTTTTCCCAAGTTGGAGTTCACCCAAATATATTTTTCAAATTGCAATGTCATTTTAAAAATTTGAAAAAAAAAGATAGAAGAGTCGACAGGAATAGTGTATTAGGAAATGTTTCCTTTGAAAAGAAGAGTAGATAATAAACTTATAAGATTCTTTCTTACCTTGTGATTCATAAAGAGTCTTTCTTTCTTTCTTTCTTTTCATTTTTTTTATTCTTTTAGCTTCAAAGCTTTTCCCAGAAAGAGTTTTCTACATCTACTCTTACCCAGCCTTCTGAGATGAAAAATACCTTCTCTCCAACGACTCCTCTTACAGAATGTGTGAGAAAGAGACGGCGAGAGCTGTTTCCTAGTTAGGAGTTTTAATTTTTTTTTTCCCTCCCTCCTTTACCCATGTTCCCTTTATTCTTTTTCAGTAATCTCCTACGAGGTCCTTTTTAAGACGGCTCCAAGCAATAAAGGAGGTTCTACTAAATTCAAGGGGGGAATTCGCCGAGAGATCAAAAGGCGCGCAGTGCTCAAGTGACAAGAACTCTCTTGAAGACGCGTCGGAAACCATCCGACCATTCGTCCCCCCCCCCCCCGTCTTCTTGGTGAATGGGATGGAGAGAACGAGAAATAACTCATCTGCATATTAATGTGATCTAAGAGTTTTACGTTCCTCAATGAGAAACTGGAGTAATTCTCTGCTGCTTTACTTATAATAATGGAAGCAGTTATATATTTTTTCTGGATATTCTTTAAAGGGATTATAACAAAATAATAAAGTATGCTTCAAAAGTTTGTGTTCCAAAGAGGAATAAATATATAAGGTGGCAGGCACTAAGTGGCACCTGGCACAGGCTTTATCATGAATAGTATTTTGTTGTTAATTTTAATAACAATCTTTTTTTCATACTAAATAAAACTAAACAAAACAGTTTTATAAAGAAATTATAGTTGTGATTTTTCATATAAATTTTATTTCAATAAATAAGATGAAAAATAAATAGGGTATTAATAATAATTGTATTATTTTCTTATAATGCACTCAAGCGTCAGAAATTTGTAAAATTAGTAAACCAAATTAAGTATTTTAGCTCCTGTTTGCAAACAGTATGATGAGTTTGTTAATGGGTACAATCAGTCGGGGAAGAAGAATTTAGGGGTGAAAAGAATTTGTTAAAATTTATTATATTAAGAAAAAATATAGTGAAACGTAATTTGGAGTGTTAGGAGAGACATTTATTTTTAAGAATAGAGGAAATTCGGTATTTTGGCGATTTTTTAGAAGTATTTAATTTTGGTTTAAATTAAACTGTTTAATTGAGCTATTTTGGTTTAATCCTCAGCTTGAGGGTTAAGAGGGGGTGTTCCACAGATTTATAATAGTATATAAAAACTACTTTTATAATTGTTATGACAATTATAACAAAGATATGTCTTTGTTGTTATTTTAGTTACGAAAAAGTTTACGAAGTAAACCTAAATTTAAATTTATAGTGTAAAATAATAAAATAATTTACACACAACCAAAGAAGCGACAAAGTGAAACTGCGCCACTCTTACAGGTTGAATGCATCCATCTCTTGCTGAATGATCCTGCCCTGTGATATTTGTTAAAGAAGGGTGTGACAACATAGGACATATTTTACAACGACAGTCAGACAGAGAGATAAGTTTTTTAAAATATATGTTCAGTTTAATGAGATTAATTAAAATAGTTAACTTCTTCATGAGGTTCATTATCTTTTATTCCAAATTTTCTATAACCTCGTCTATGATTCAAAGCTTTTCCGGTTTCGCCATATCATTTTTACTGGTTGGTTCAGTGAATATGATATATATATTTATGGGAGAGATGGAAGTATCTTTAAAAATTACCAATAGGGCGTGATTCAGAAGATCTGTTACTTATATGGGAACCTTCAATAATATATGAATCTATATACGATGAGCTATGAAATTTTTGGTGAGATTTTTACCCAATTCTTCTTGTTACCGGGGCTAAATTTATATTACAGTAAGGAATTGTATCTATTTGACAATCTTTNAGCCTAACGGATCCCCTCTACTAATTCTTTCTCTTCTTTTACTTTCGGGGGAAGATAATTTACATAAGGATCCCGATATAACCATATCTCATTACGTAAGAAAACTCTCTTTTATTCTTTTACAGCAAGAACGTTATCTTTGATGTTTCATGTGTTTATATATGTCTCATGGTTTTCTTTTTCTTTTTATATACGTATAAAATATATTTTAATATTTCATGAATACTCAATATGGGAAAAAACATTCATCCCTTAAAATATCCCCTACATGAAGCCTTATCCTGTATTTCTTATGAATCTCAATTATCAGTTATCTTTACTGAATTAAAAATAATTCTTCAATCTCAGATATACGTCTTTTCCATATAAAACTGAGAAGTTGTATGTCAAGTAAAACTAAGAAAATTAATTTAATGGTAGCTTATGGGGAAGATAAATGAAATAAAAAATAACTATTAAAACAATTCTAAGAATAATGTACACCAAAAGCATAAAAATAATAACATACTGTTTTGTGATCTATAGGTAACATTTTCTTTCTTTGAACTAAAACAAAACTATGTTTAATTCAATTTTTTATAATANTTGTATTATTTTCTTATAATGCACTCAAGCGTCAGAAATTTTTAAAATTAGTAAACCAAATTAAGTATTTTAGCTCCTGTTTGCACACAGTAAGATGAGTTTGTTAATGGGTACAATCAGTCGGGGAAGAAGAATTTAGGGGTGAAAAGAATTTGTTAAAATTTATTATATTAAGAAAAAATATAGTGAAACGTAATTTGGAGTGTTAGGAGAGACATTTATTTTTAAGAATAGAGGAAATTCGGTATTTTGGCAATTTTTTAGAAGTATTTAATTTTGGTTTAAATTAAACTGTTTAATTGAGCTATTTTGGTTTAATCCTCAGCTTGAGGGTTAAGAGGGGGTGTTCCACAGATTTATAATAGTATATAAAAACTACTTTTATAATTGTTATGACAATTATAACAAAGATATGTCTTTGTTGTTATTTTAGTTACGAAAAAGTTTACGAAGTAAACCTAAATTTAAATTTATAGTGTAAAATAATAAAATAATTTACACACAACCAAAGAAGCGACAAAGTGAAACTGCGCCACTCTTACAGGTTGAATGCATCCATCTCTTGCTGAATGATCCTGCCCTGTGATATTTGTTAAAGAAGGGTGTGACAACATAGGACATATTTTACAACGACAGTCAGACAGAGAGATAAGTTTTTTAAAATATATGTTCAGTTTAATGAGATTAATTAAAATAGTTAACTTCTTCATGAGGTTCATTATCTTTTATTCCAAATTTTCTATAACCTCGTCTATGATTCAAAGCTTTTCCGGTTTCGCCATATCATTTTTACTGGTTGGTTCAGTGAATATGATATATATATTTATGGGAGAGATGGAAGTATCTTTAAAAATTACCAATAGGGCGTGATTCAGAAGATCTGTTACTTATATGGGAACCTTCAATAATATATGAATCTATATACGATGAGCTATGAAATTTTTGGTGAGATTTTTACCCAATTCTTCTTGTTACCGGGGCTAAATTTATATTACAGTAAGGAATTGTATCTATTTGACAATCTTTCTTTTGCACCTAAACTGAGAGATTTTTTAACTCTGATGATAGGATCGTAGAGCCCGAAAGCGCTCAGCTGTATAATAAAATAGTTTTTTTTACGAAGTATTGACTTGTAAATTTAATATAACCCTTTATTAAAATTTTGCTCTTTATGACCCTGTTTTCGAATACAGGGTAAGAGGCTCATGCTCGTAGAGTTGTGTGGCTTTATCTAATTGCTCTGTGTTTATATAAGTAATTGAGACTATATTCAATCAGACTTGCCATTGATTAGTTGCTGGACATTTTGAACAAACATATAATGTATCGAGAGAGTAGTTTTGATTTTCAATAAAATCAAAACTTAATCATATTAAATCACTATTGCTTTCGCTGGAATATAATTTACATTTGTCTTCTTTTATTACCATTATTGATGTTTACTGCTCTTGTCAATCCACAGAAGTAATGAGCGGTCTAGGTACTATAATGTATATAGTAGGTCTATAATGTATTCTTTTGTCTGATTATCCAATTTTATGGTGATTGATTGATTCTCCACCAAACGAAGTTTTACTTACTTTTATTATTTTTTCTTTTCATGCATCTTACTTATTTACAACTATAGATGAGGCGAATATCTACTTGTTTTATCAATACTATGATGATAGCGATATGGGAAAAACAAACGCTTTTTAAGGAAGGTATTTACCAATATAACATTGATGGGAGATTACTTAAATATGAATAGATAAAATCTCTGAAATTTCTGAAGAATGATATGATAGATAAAAACCTCACTCCTACATTACGAATTATTTTTTTATGCTTAGCCAAGGAAGCGCCAAAGTGATACTGTGACTCTCTCTGGAGTAGGTAATTTTTAAACCTCCTCCAGGCATGCAAGTACTGCAAATTCCCTGTTTGGTAACATTGGTTCTTTGAAATACATATAGAGAATTACACGAACACGGTAATTCTCTCTTGGCTGCAGACTTTCCCTTATTATATAAATTTTGGTACGGTCAAATAGTCACTTTGATTTTCACCATTTGTCCGTACTAAAATATAAGTAACACTTTCTTTGATGAAGTTCGTTTATTTTAATCTGTAATTTTTTACCTAAAGATTCTGTAGAAGGATAACCAAACTTTAAAAAAACCCAGTTAACTTATAGCCAATCTCTGATTTTTTTATTCATGTCAATAATTTTTTATTTAAAATCAAAATGATGATTAAACTTTATAAATGTTCATCTTTAATTCAACTATATTCATGAGAAGTTTGCTTATTTACATAGTTACTGCAAGCAGGATTAAAAAAAAAAAAAAAATTACTTTTAGTTTAAAAGAAAATGACAGCTCTCCAAAACCCTTTGGTATAGAATACGCTAATTGATCCAGATTAGGGGTACTCGATCTCTTGGATCCACAAATTGAAAATACAATTTGCATCTTTAATCATTTACAAAACGGATGTAAATTAATATCAGAAGGAATATTGATTGATTTAAGGGATGAAGTGGGGGTTGTCAGGAATCTAGAGGATCCCTTACAGACAGGCTGAGCAGTTCTATTTTAGCTGATCTTAAATTTAAATGGTAATATTTCCACTCCGAGCTCCTCAATATGGAATAGTTTCTTCACGTAAAGATCCCGAATAAACTAAACAGATTTTCACCCGTACTTATTTGGTATAGCAATTTAGGTCCAATTCGTTGACAATGACTACTTTACACCAATCTAAATTTCATTATAAATATCTAAATCATCTACGTGCAATATATAACATTTTACGTTACATTTTTCAATAAGAATTGTTTTAAGTATAAAATGTATTTTGTCTTAGTAGCTTCTGCTTGAAGAACAGTTTTTTATTAAAGCAAATTTGACTTATAGTTATAAATATTTATTCTTTATATTAGTGAATAAAAATATTTCCGGATTTTAGTGGTTTATTCACTATTTTCTACAGTGTATAATAATTATATGTTATAGATACGAGTTTAGCTGTTGTGAGGTTAATCCACTAAAATCGATGAACTATGTATACAAAATTTTAGAAAATCTCATGTTCCTTTCTGAAAATTCACTAAATCATATTCCCATAGACAATTATCATTGGTAACTGAGAAACAGGTAAAATCTTCATTATTCTATGTTTAACAGGAATACCTATCTACCCACCAATTGGTATACTCCAGTAAATATCTACGTCTTTTGTTTCTTCACGAAAATTTGTTTTGTTTGAAAAGTTTTTCGCCTTGAGATTCAAGATTTTTGAAGGTGCATTAGTGGACCTCGCTTAGTAACCGGACTTCATAAAAAAAAGAAAAGCTAGTTAAATGTAAAATTAAATTTAAGAACAATTTGTTGCATAAAAAAGTAGTTTATAGAAAAATAATGACTCAAAGAATTCAAGATTATACGACTGTAAATGTTTTAATCCAGTTTAACACTTACCAATTCCTTATATTCTATTTAGAAACCCATCTAAGCTTGTTAAATTTCATTGGACTTCTTAAAAAAAAATCTCAGTTTAGCTACTTGTTAATAAGAAGAAACATGATAGTGCCCTACGAATTTATCGTAATTTGAAGGCATTATAGGAAAAAATATTTCACAGCCCTTGAAGCAACTCGTGAAATTATTAAATATGAAGAGGATGGGGTCATTAATCAGCACACTGCGAGGCGTTGGTTTGAAAAATTTATTAGTGGAGATATGTCTTCGGAAAGAAAGAAAAAGAGCTCCAGACGATCATTAATGGATACTGATGAGGTTCTGCAGGAAGCTGTTGAGTCAAATCCGTCCACAAGTACTCGCGAACTTACCAGAGAGTGTGGTGCTAGTTGCCATCTACTCTCCAGAAGGAAGGTGAAAAATATAACTACACTTGTTCCTTCCCAATGTAATCTTCAGCAAAAAGTTAGGAGAATAATCTAAAAGGTTATTTTCACCATCAATGAATATAGAACTATCATACCTTCTACTAGCCGTCTTCATTGGTTTCTGCAAACCACCCTCCGTTGGCGAGCGCTTTCGGACATTGTCCATCTCCAGTTGAATACAGACAGTGAGAGTGAACGCATGTATTCGGCCAGAAGATGGACAATGTCCGAAAGCGCTCGCCAACAGAAGATGGTGTGCAGAAACCAATGAAGACGGNACTCTCATTCTCTTTTCAGCCCTGAAGAAGCCATCACATGATGTGCGAAAGCTCGGCAAATAAGAACAATTTGACTCGGTCCAACCCGGAAGATGAAATGGTAAATACATCTGACGACCGACGAAGCCTACGTGAACATATAAATTTTAGTTTTAAATTGTGTTTGTAGTAATTTATAATTTCTAAAAATAACAAATTAAAGATCCTTTAGCTGTTACAGCATGGGCAATAAATTATTTATTGCTTCCTTTAGGGTAATTATAACTCAATCATGACTGAATCCTTTCTACGCAAAGTAGATTCCATGGATGGAATCTTCTATCTAAGTTAGAAATATTGTTTTTTTTTTTGTTTTTTTCAAATAAAGAGCAACATTATAAATATTACTTAAACTGTGAATCGTGTAATGTTGCAGAGAAACATTGACACAAGTTTAGTCTATGTTAACAGAACAAGTGGCTCTATCTAGCAAGATGTGTTAAACGTAGCTGATCACTATGTTGATTGCATTCTCAAGCTATATCTTGTCTTGGGATATTACTTCAATACTCTGTGCGGCTTTCAAAATAATCTTTTTTCTTTTAAAAAGGTGTCATTCTTTGGAATAATACCATTCATTTTTTTAAATGCTAAACGCTTATTATTGTTTGCAAGTAAAATATAGTTAAAATGTCAGTAAATTTCTGTACCGAAATAAGCTATGATTTTCCACAACGAGATTTTCAAAACTTTTCCACATTACCGCAGATGATACTAAAAATTTAGTTCTTTTAAAATTTTATACATCTGTGTTTATAAATCAAATTAAATTCAAAAATTTGCCAATACCGATCTCTGACATTGTAAACCATTNAGTTTTAAAAAATACACTTTTGTATTTACCATTTCATCTTCCGGGTTGGACCGAGTCAAATTGTTGTTATTTGCCGAGCTTTCGCACATCACGTGATGTCCACGTGGACTCGGTCCAACCCGGAAGATGAAATGGTAAATACATCTGACGACCGACGAAGCCTACGTGAACAAATACACTTTTGTTAAATTTGTATTTTTTTGGATCTACCTTGACCAAACCCCAACTAAAATCATCTAATAATATCTTCGGTCAAAAAACACTCCGTTTGAACAAATCAATTCCTTATTTTGATAAATAAATAAAATAAAAATAGGATAAAATTGTAATATAGCAATACTTAATTACGTTAATAAAGTGGTTAATAAAGATAGCAGTGGGGAGAGGGAGGAGAAGATAAAGAGAGATAAAGAAAGAGATTGAATGAAGGCGGAAGTTGTTATCGAAGAAGGAAAGTTCTTGAGTCAGTAGCTCTTCGTGTACTGTTTCTTATCAGTAATATATCATTCCGGGGTAATGATTAACTATAACAATTATTTAGGGGCTCATCAAACCCCCTCTTGCAGATCAGTGAGTAGATCAAGCCAGGGCCTATTTACTTCCTTACAGCCAGGACGCGAACCTGGATCTCCTGCTATCCGGGCCGGTATGTTTCCATTACACCCCCGGGACAAGCTACATAACTTATTAAATTCCCACCACACTAGCGGGAGCCTAAGCCACTAGAATGACGAATACATCGTCTTATGCTCGAAGGAGCTGAAATCGTCTAGCTATTTGTCGACTCTCGTTATTTACTTTATTAATTTTTCTTTATAAATATTAATTTGGTAGTGGTTTATTATCCCATGTAAATTTTAAACAATTAATGAGAGGGAATAGAATAAAAAAAANATGTAACATTTTTGCATACAAACATAAAACGGTCACACACACACACATAAACATATATATATATATATGTATTACCAGGACTTCATCTAAATAGTAATACTCGGAGTAAAATTTCGTTTTATCTAGATATATAGAATAGAATTTTCATTTTTCAGTGCGGTCAAAGCATCGCGGAAAATTTAATGAGTTTCGAACGGATTTCTTCGGTTAAGCCAGCCCCCTATAACAAGTACTATAGTCAAAAATATAGTACAGTTCAAGAAAATAAAATAAAATAAAATTACACCACTATCAAATGCTAAAGTAATTATTAAAATAAGTTGTCATTATGACTAAATATGCTTTTCTTTACTCACCCGAACCCAGATGATAGATAGATCTGAACATAGATAGGAAATATATAATTGAAAACCTCCACCAGCCAGAAATTATATAGAAGCAAAATAATATATAACTTTTTTTTATAATACAATATTCTTAGTTAGATTCAATTTTGCTGACTCCTCAATCCCTTTCTGAAGTAAGCAGGTGGGGCCTGATACGCCGTTACCAGTAGTGCAGTAATCTTAAGGGAAGGTGAGTGGCGCTGTTTTTGCTTCTCGAAGGACGTCAGTCTCCTTAAGGAATACGTAATCGCCGCAGATTAGCACAGAAGGGCAGGAGTGTACCGGGACAATTTGGCGTTTAATCAGCATCTAATCAGTGGAGGGATAATTGCAATGCGCTGTGTAATTAATTCGCTGATAATATTGCTAAATTAGAGAAGTGCACATATTCCTCTCAAAAGCTTCCTCCGATAGCTGCTGCAAAGCTAATAATAACAGTTTTCAGCAGAAAATATTACTCAATTTTTTTTTATAAATAATTTTGTTCATACTCAAAATTTATTTTCTATTTTGCCCACTGTACCATTTTATTATNTATACTAATTATGGTCAAGAAAATTAGTTCATATAACCACGAAAACATTGCAATCATAAATTTTTGTCTCCCTTAAAGTTCTATACCCTCTCTCTAATACGACTTAAGGACAAATAGGTAAGAATTACGAGAGTGAGTTAAAGCTTCTAAATTATTCGTGCTAATTTAAATTGATGCTATATATTAGAAAAGAGAAAGAATAGAGAATAATATTAAATGACAGTTGTGTTTGATTACATAGAAATCTCTATTTGCACCTGAAATATCTTATTTCAAATGCATTATTCGTAATAATTTTAACGCACATCAATGCAAGTAAATTGCATTTTTCACCAATTTGGTTAAATAGACTTCAGTCCTAACACTGATTATCAATAACTCGTTTTAATGCCACCTCTCATGTCTTATCTCTTATAGACAAGTCGATTCGACACACCGCCAAGTTAGGTAAGAATAGAAATAAGTTTTTTTTCCAGAGATTGTCCTGAGTTGATAATGAGGTAAGAGCACTTTTTCCCTACCGAATATACACGCTTGACTTCACCATTTTGTAACTTCTCACTGGGAGCTAATCCGAGTAATATCGTTACTCTCATTGAAAACTGCTCCTTCCTGTAGCGATTGGTTTGGGTATTTGGATCTTGTACGCCTTGTCTGATGATCATCGCTTGGAAAATCAGCTGAGACCTTTCAGATTTATCAATCATCGTTATCTAAAAGTTATTCACTTCTTTCACACTATTCTAAACGCATAGGAGCATGACGTTATTGAAAAATTTGAGTAAATAATAAAAATATGCAATTGTTCATAAATATTATTCAAGATGTACTGCATGAATATGCCATTCCATTTTAGCTTTTCTACTTGCGCTTTGCTTGATTTATCAGTTCTTCAGTTTAAAAGTAAAAATACTTCCGTATTTACATAAAAAAAAAAATCATTCGTTTTCTTGATGCGTAGATTATTCTTGATAACAGTCCTTTGAGATGGATCTGATTATTCCTCGCGATAATCTCGCCAGAAACCACCCCACGAATTTTTCTCACAGTGTCATTTACAAAGTATCTTAAATATTCGGTTTTATATCATTCGAATTCAGCATATACTGTCAATAGACCATAATCAAGAACAAACAAATTTCATTGTACGTAACTCATAATACAATAAAATAATGAAAATTATTAATTTCTCTAACAATTCATCAAATAATTAAAACATGGAGGCAATGTTGTAAAAAATGGGAGAGGAAGTGATACATTATAAACTCTTTCATGGTTTCCCAAATGTTACTAGAATTTGTTATTTAATGTTAATATTTAATCCTGACGCCACGGGTTCAAATCCCGCCCAGGTCAATCTTTTATTTATAAATAGAAGCTTGTCCTGAGCCATGGGTGTTTAAAATGGGGTGGCAACCTGTAGATAACCCCTCCCTCCAATGACCCTAGGTGGTTGCAAGGGAAGCTAACACAGCAAAAAAAAAAAAAAAAATGTTAACATTTCGGCCCATGTATCGGCTTACCAACACATCTATTAACAATCAGACCTGAGGATAGCTTGCACTGAACGCAAAAAAACATTGGCTTTGAAGATTAAATTCTTGTGAATTTGTATTTACTCAAAACTTTTTTTCATAAACTCCATTCTCACCAAACCACACACACCTATTTATTTACTCAAACACCACGCTAATTATTTCCGTCTAGTCCGTGAATTTGTAGTTTTCCATCTTTTAGCAAAATTGTCTTTGAGCGGCCAGCTTTCTTTAATTTCTCACCTTTAGGGTGTGTCAAGTTTCTAAGTATTGTATTGTCCGAGGTTCAAGTTATGCAAGTTAGTAAAAGGTTGTTTCCATTCTCTATAATAATTAACTTCCTATTATTGTCGGGTCATACCCATTCTCGTGATATTGTTTAGTACAATTGGTCATGTTAAGTTTGCCTCACCCTATTTGTTCTTCGTATCTAGTGTTCATTGTCAGTCCTGTTTGACCTCAATTGATGACGTCTGGATGCAGCAGTTTGTAATGCTGCATTCTCTCTTAAATTTGTGTGTAAGAGGAGTATTTTGAGTCGCCGTATCGTGTTTCTGATTGCTAACAGTTTCTTTTATGGGAAGTGATCTCGCGAGCATTGTGGCATTCAGGTAACACACAGCTCGATGTATTTCTTATGTCAGTTTGTCTTCCGTTATTTTAATTGTGCTGTCGAAGAAGCAGTTTATTCAGTCTTGTTGTCCTTCTCTTTCATTGTGTATGTCTTGTCGGAATTTAAGTTATCAAGGTCTGTAAGTACGCCTTCTCCGTCAGTACTTAATATCAAAAAGTAGAAAAAAAAATATATATAATGTTAAAAGGGGATAGACTAAATTCTGACAAGTAATAAAGTAATTTCTGGTTGTCTTTTGCTGAGATCCTGTCCGGTCGGTTATCAGCTCATGACTCCAGCTTAGGAACTCATAGTTTAGAGAGAAATTTTGAGAAGATTTGAATCCATGTCCTGTAGCATGTGATTTCCCTCTGGTAACCCCTCAATATATATCTATATATAATAAATAGGAACAGGTGGGAGAAAGGGTGTAGTGAACATTAGTATGTAAATATTTGTAAAGAAATAAAAATTACAATGAGTAAAATTTTCAGCAAGACTTCTTGCCCTTCGTCAGTCAGGAGTGAAGAGAGACTCAAGATTACAAATTCAAACAACTAACCACTTTTCTTTCGTGGTCTTTAATCAAATTTATTTTACAATTTCATTCCTCCTATTTATAACATAATTTAATCTGATCATCTATATAATCAAATTAAAATTATAAATGTTATATATAGAAGGAAGAAAATTATAAAATAAATTTTATCAAAGACGATGAAAACAAAGTGGTTAGTTGTCAGAGAGTAGCTGACGGAAAATTTTAAGGGGCAGAGCTCAGTTGGAAATCGGACTTCATTTGACGGGCGTTAATCTTCAAAGCATTCCTTTTCCCTCGCTCATTCCTCTTTCATAAGCGAAAATTCCTCAGTTCCTCGAGCAGTCAGGTCTCTTTGGTTGTGAGTTGAATGAAACAAGCAGAGAGAATTCTGTGACGGGGAGGTGCTTTGAGCCGCCTCCGTCGTACTCCTTAGCTGCTACCTTCTTTCATAAATTACTGCGGAAAACTATAATAAATTGTAAAAATCGACAGTTCTTGGAGAAAGCTTTTTATTATTTTTGTTCTTTTTACTTTAAGAAAAGAAATTATANTTATATATATATATATATGTATATATATATATATAATTTATTACATTTTCGTGGAACATGTGCTCTCTTAGTTGAATAACAGCTCTTCTCTTAGGGTTACTATGTAAAGGGGAAAATTCTCAAGGGGTGTGTGTATATATAGGAATTAAAAATGGAAATATTTATACCATCTACTCCGAACTATGAAATAGTTTGCTCAGGTTGGTTTTATAGCTGGTGATAAGAAGTAACATCGTGATACATTCATAAATAATTTTTTTTCGGCAAGGCTCACGAATCTAACTACGTTGACGCCAGTCTCATAATGCCGACTCTGAGCTACTTGTGTTGAAGTCTTCTACAATGAATTTGGACAGAATAGTTTTGGTCATAGAGTGTTACTAAATGCTCTTAGTGGTCGCCAATCGTATCCACATCCGTATCTTCTGTGAGTTTGGGAAACATTATTAGTCGCGGTGTAGACTCAGGATTAATTACGGAGGCTATGTCTGTAGTTGTGTTCTTTTTACTCGTTCCACTTGGCTTGATGTAAAATATGGTGATTCTTTTCAATTCCTCTAACAAAGTTTGTGTAACTCAAACCTAGGATCATAAGTATGGCACTTCTTTCTTTGATAATTTTCTAAATATTTTATCAGGTTTAAGACAGCCTAACAGGGGCGCCAGGCTAGCTCAGGGGATCCGTACGGGTCTCGCAATCCTGGTGCTGCGGGTTCAAATCCCGCCCAGGTCAATCTTTTATTTATAATATAGAAGCTTGTCCTGAGCCATGGGTGTTTAGAATGGGGTGGCAACCTGTAGATAGCCCCTCCCTCCAATGACCCTTAGTGGTTGCAAGGGAGGCTAACCCAGCAAAAAAAACAAAAAAACCTAAATGTATGTAGGAGGGTTTTTTGATTTCATAATCAGCTTAACTGAAATAAAAAGTTAGTGCCAAGGATTAGATAATGTATTTTGTCTCTCATTTAATTTCTATATTTTGCTCCATATTTATTTATATGTATATCTCTCGAAGATAGAAATTCATATTTTAGATGGCCACAATATAAGATATTAGTGT
>KZ807990.1:231475-242118 GCA_000696205.2 Oncopeltus fasciatus
TAAGATGGAAACAGTCCGATGAATTCAAAATGAACATTTCTGAATTCTCTCTTCCCCCCCCCCACTAAATAAAATTAAAATTAGAATTTCTTTATGCCTCTTCTTTATCTTTTCGTTCTGTTATGAAATTATTGCCCAAACATGAATTTCTCAATAACAAAATACTATTTTATATATTTTTAATGCTAAGTGACGTATTTCCTATATTTCTTAAAAAATATAAATTATTAGTATTGGAAAAAATAAATAAATTGTATTTATTTACAGTGGTTTATTAATTGAAACCATTTATTTATTACAATATCTTTTGTTCATGGTTTTTGTCCAATATCTGATTGAAATTATTTCATTGGAATTCATTAATTCAAGAATTGAATGGTTGACACTGGCGGTTTAGTATTAATTTCTATTTGATGATAATTCAGCTGAACATATTATTTTATTTACTAAAGACTTCTGCTGTCTCCGTTTCTCCAGTCCATGCATTGAAATTTAAAAGTAGCCCTTGAGGTCAGATATTTCCCTTCCATCTCGTCGCACAAAACAATCAAATAGTAATTTTAATGAGTCTGGGGTTGTGGAGACTGAAATGAACGCTCATACAGTGGAAGTTTTGTTTATCTTTCTCTCTCTCACTCTCTCTCTCTCACGCCCTCGCTCTCTCTCCCTTGAATTAGTTTGACACTAATTGAATTGCGGGCGACCATTAGTGATGGGAGAGGGGTGAGGGGGACTGACGCAACTCGATAAACACTGTACGGGGTAGGCCCATTCCGCGTTCCATTTATACGCGTGACAGAAGCAACCGTAGCTACAGTTTCTCCAAATTAGGAGCGGGCTAGAACTTAGCTTTGGACACAGTTATTTTTTCTGTTTACATTCAGTCTGTCATCAGTAATGTGCTAGGCAAAAGATGCCTAGCAGCTTCATACTATACTATACTAAACACCAGGCAAATCATTGGATGAAACCATTTTCCTTTTAGAAAATCTCTAGGTCCTTACGTCTGTTGTCTGGTACTCTTCTCATTAAAAGCTTCCTACCCTAAACTTATTAGCTTATCCTTGGTCCTACCTCTCACAAAAATCCTTCCATATAAGATGTGGAATCAGCCAAATCATTCTCCCGAAACTGCAGGTGGACCTCTAGAAAGTGTACTCGGTCCTTTACTTTTTTAAATTTTTACGTCCAATATTCCAACAGATCCTGAAACCGTAACAACCACTTGCAGACGACGAAGCAATACTTCTCCTCCGAAGCGAACGCAGTCTACCAGAATCTATAAACTCGTATTGAAAAATAGTTGCATCTTTGGAAAATTAAGGTGAATGTCTCTAAAAGCAACTTGGTCCACTTGTTTCTACGATCATGCCTTTTTCTCAGGTGAAGTGCACTACCTCGGTTTTCACCTGGAACCTACTCACAAAAATAAAAATAATTGATCTTAAACAACGATAAGGACTACTCAGAATACTTTTAGGGCCTAATTCAAAACTTACCTTTGAAAACGAACTCACTTTATTCAAACTGATATAGATCCAATCTAAACTTTTGAACTTGAATTTTGGGGTTTAGCCTAACTCTCCAACCTAAATCGTATCCAATACTATTAACCTTCTGGTATATTCGTAATGCTCCTTATTATGTAACCAATAGCACCATCTACAATGGCCTGTAGATTACAACAGCCAAAGGACTCGCCAAATCTCATTACTCTAAATTCCATTCCAAATTATCCGCTCATCCTAACCCAATCTGTCAAATTCTCTACAGAAACCTATCCTGCAAATTCCCCCAATGCCTTAAATGGCAGGGGCCAAGAGACCTTTATAGAACCATTTTTTTTTTTTTTTTAGTTTCAACACTAGATAGCGTAATGAAATAATAGTTGTAAATATTCTGATATTTATGCGTATTTTATTTTATACTATATTTTTGTAAATAGTTTGTGTCACATGAAATTATTAACTTGGGAGTGGTAGGCGAAGGCTAGCTGACCTTTCCTGTTCAAATGCAGTGAATTTTATAAGTAGTGAAACAATTCACAATTTAAGTTTCAAATTAAATTCATGGTTTAAACAAACAAAAACTATTAGATTAACGTTAGTTATATAGTATTGGCATGATATGAACATCTGTATTTCAGTTTCAGCAACAAAATACATAACATCCGCTGATTTGATTCAGAAGAAATTTCGCGCGTCTCTTGTAGGCAATGATCCAACGCAAAGATTTACGTGTTAAAATAGAGAGTTATAGTACCGAACCCCCTTAAATTCTCTACTGGTTATATTATTTGTTAATTTATCAACTACAAATAATGCCGAATGCAGCTGAAAAAGGACACATTCTGTCTATTATAAAGAAATTTGAAGATTACTGGCAAATAAATGTTAAATTTTTTATGATTATATTCATGATAAATCAATGAAGAAATTAAATGTATATAATGAAAATTTGGAAAAATAACAATAAAATTTCATTAATCTTCTTGCGTTTTACGGAGTTATCAGATTTATGCAGTAAATATCCCATAAATTTCTCACCGACACAGGCTTGAATCATGTTATTAGAGGTGATCAGTAATTAGTCATTAGTCACATTAGGGCTCATGATAAAGGAAAATGATATTAAAGATTTTATACTCATTCCAAAATAAGAATTTCGGTTGTAGTGACTTGTGAAGAGAAATATGTTCTAACATATTCAGAGGTAGCCGTTGATTGATTATTTAAAATTTGAGCAGGGGTAGTTTTATTACATGAGAAACATTTGTGCCGAAACACAATAGACTGCGATGATTCTATTGACAAATAAATTAGTGGATTTGGAAATTTGGAAAGATCAGTTGACTTCAAAGCAAAAGAATATTGGAAATAAATGATTTTTTAATTTTATTACTTTGTTTATAAGACAATACCCCGAAAATTGAATGAATAAAAAATCTACTGGATTTTATTCAGAAATGCTGAACAAATATAGGATGAACTCATTATACATTTTCTGGAGTAAAAACAATTTCAAAAATAAATAATAAATCCGATTCTTCACACTTAAAGACAACGTCACATTTTTTATTTTAAAGGCAAAAAGCTTTCCTTTTTGGAACGTCAAAGACCAAATGTCAGGGGCCCTCCCAGCTCTGTTCAATAGATCGTCTGCTGATAAGGGATCGGTGGCTTGATAATGAGGAACTTGGTACCGAGACCACGAAAGTTGAGAAAAGTTGGAGATATTACCTTGGATATGCTTTGTAAGGTGTCCTTGAGAACATCATAATGATTTTTGTCAGACATTAGATTAGAAAGAAGTATTTTGTTTGACTCTCAATCAAAGTCTTCCATGTTCTCAAATAAATTATGAATAAAATACAACCAAAATAAAAATTAAAACGTGTTTTATAATAAGTTATTTTGCACTTGTTGCAGATATCACATACTTTTACGTACGAGAATAAATTTTCTCGAAAATTCCAGAATGCATTTTGAAGAAAGTGGTATTACATGTTCCATTCGGTCCGGTCTGGCCCATAATTTCATTTAAGGAAAATCCAAGAACTGTAATGCCGTAAAATTTAAAGATTACAATTTCTTTAAAATAAGAAAAAAAATCTACCTTCGGTTTTTTTAGCTTTTTTTGATGAGGGCATAGACATTTACACATCACACTCGTCTAGGCAACAAATAGATAACTTTTATATTTGTTTAGAAGCTATGGATTCTTATACACACATTTAAGCAAGCGTTCACAGCTCACACGCAGAGAACAAACTGACACTGTACAAGGCACTACTAAGACCAATCTAGAACCATAGTACAGAACTGTGGGGTGACTCTAAGCCTTCCAACATCCAGCAAATACAATCCTTTCAATCCTTAGTCCTAAGAATAATTTTGAATTCTCCTTATTATATGTCCAACTCCACCCTTCATCACGACTTTAATATTTCTTTGATTCAAAATCTTATCTCAACCCACTTTCATCTTTTCATTTTACCCTAACTCATATGCCAGCTTCTTTCGTCGGATTCCAATCCATACAACCCTCCCCGATGACTAAAACGAAGAAGGCCTCGCGACCTCTTGGTTGTTTACGCCTAAATTTACTAGGAGTGACGTCTAAATTTAATGGCCCCCTTCTCCCTGCAAAATGACATTTTATGTACTAAAATAATATATTTGATATCTTCGAGAGACCGACTAAACGAATAAAGCTGCGTCTTCACTAGTTTACTTCATTCATTTCATTCTAAGTTGTTTATATACATATTTGTGTATGTATTTTAACTTATAATTTATTTTGTATGTATTTACTTAATCTTACTCAATTATATTCGAAGATTTTCTTATTTACTAACAATTTTAGCAGTAAATTTTTTTTCATTATTTTTCTCTCTCCCGGACCCCTACATAGCTCCGATCTCTAAAGATAGATTGGGATGAGAACTGACATCCCCTCCGTGATTTATTTTAGTTCTAATCACGTGGTCTCTTAGCTCTCCTCCCCCTATTCTGTCAGTGGAGGTGGAAGATCATTTATTACTCACTAGACACCCACCATACCCCTCACACCATTCGAGGCCCATAAAAAAATATCCCGTCCACTCACATCAAGATAGACTCAGAGGCCCGGTGCACATGAGCTGCAAAGTAATTGGGACGCCAAGGACTGCTTTTAATCGGATAGGCATAGATGCTTTGAGAGTAATGTGACAATGATTGGATAACTTTTACAGGTTTCTTCCCAAAACTGCATCTCTTCCATCCTATTGGTTTATTTAGTACTCAACTTATCATACGGTAGTACAAATTTGAAGCAGGGTCTGTTANAAATTGCGGGTTTAGTATTTCGTATTTATATTTTTGTATGACTGTGAATTTATAGAATTTAGTTGTTTTGCCAAACAACGGTGCCAAAATGGGATGTTTAATAAAAAAAAAAAAAAAAAATTGAACGGGTTTAGTATTTTTCTTGTAAGAAAAAAGAGTACTGTGAAAAATCTTAAAAAACTATAATATTTCATCAAATCTTAAGCGTATTGTCCAAAATAATAAGTTTATTGTACTAAGTCTACTTAAATAAGTATACACGGTATCTGATTATCGTATGACATAAATATAATTATTTTCTATTGAATTTATTGCTGTTTGTAATGTGTCCAAACTTAAACTTTATATGGAAATATAATGGTCTNAAAAAAAATTAAAAACTTACCATTGAAAACGATCTCACTTTATTCAAACCGATACAGATCCAATCTGAACTTTTGAACTTGAATTTCGGGGTTTAGCCAAACTCTCCAACCTAAATCGTATCCAATACTATTAACCTTCTGGTATATTCTTAATGCTCCTTATTATGTAACCAATAGCACCATATACAATGACCTGCAGATTACAACAGCCAAAGGACTCGCCAAATCCCATTTCTCTAAATTCCATTCCAAATTATCCGCTCATCCTAACCCAGTCTGTCAAATTCTCTACAGAAACCTATCCTGCAAATTCCCCCATCGCATTAAATGGCAGGTGCCAAGAGACCTTTATAGAACCATTTTTTTAAAAATTTCAACACTAGATAGCGTAATGAAAATAATAGTTGTAAATATTATGATATTTATGCGTATTTTATTTTATACTTTATTTTTGTAAATAGTTTGTGTCACATGAAATTATTAACTTGGGAGTGGTAGGCGAAGGCTAGCTGACCTTTCCTGTTCAAATGCAGTGAACTTTATAAATAGTGAAACAANAGGTTGAACAAATATAGGATGAACTCATTATACATTTTCTGGAGTAAAAACAATTTCAAAAATAAATATTAAATCCGATTCTTCGCACTTAAAGACAACGTCACATTTCTTATTTTGGAGGCTGAGAGCTTTCCTTTTTGGAATGTCAAAGACCAAATGTCAGAGGCCCTCTGTTCAACAGATCGACTGCTGATAAGGGATCGGTGGCTTGATAATGAGGAACTTGGTACCGAGAGTACGAAAGTTGAGAAGAGTTGGAGATATTACCTTGGATATGCTTTGTAAGGTGTCCTTGAGAACATCATAATGATTTTTGTTAGACATTAGATTAGAAAGAAGTATTTTGTTTGACTCTCAATCAAAGTCTTCGATGTTCTCAAATAAATTATGAATAAAATACAACCAAAATAAAATTTAAAATGTGTTTTATAATAAGTTATTTTGCACTTGTTGCAGATATCACACACTTTTACGTACGAGAATAAATTTTCTCGAAAATTCCAGAATGCATTTTGAAGAAAGTGGTATTACATGTTCCATTCGGTCCGGTCTGGCCCATAATTTCATTTAAGGAAAATCCAAGAACTGTAATGCCGTAAAATTTAAAGATTACAATTTCTTTAAAATAAGAAAAAAAATCTACCTTCGGTTTTTTTAGCTTTTTTTGATGAGGGCATAGACATTTACACATCACACTCGTCTAGGCAACAAATAGATAACTTTTATATTTGTTTAGAAGCTATGGATTCTTATACACACATTTAAGCAAGCGTTCACAGCTCACACGCAGAGAACAAACTGACACTGTACAAGGCACTACTAAGACCAATCTAGAACCATAGTACAGAACTGTGGGGTGACTCTAAGCCTTCCAACATCCAGCAAATACAATCCTTTCAATCCTTAGTCCTAAGAATAATTTTGAATTCTCCTTATTATATGTCCAACTCCACCCTTCATCACGACTTTAATATTTCTTTGATTCAAAATCTTATCTCAACCCACTTTCATCTTTTCATTTTACCCTAACTCATATGCCAGCTTCTTTCGTCGGATTCCAATCCATACAACCCTCCCCGATGACTAAAACGAAGAAGGCCTCGCGACCTCTTGGTTGTTTACGCCTAAATTTACTAGGAGTGACGTCTAAATTTAATGGCCCCCTTCTCCCTGCAAAATGACATTTTATGTACTAAAATAATATATTTGATATCTTCGAGAGACCGACTAAACGAATAAAGCTGCGTCTTCACTAGTTTACTTCATTCATTTCATTCTAAGTTGTTTATATACATATTTGTGTATGTATTTTAACTTATAATTTATTTTGTATGTATTTACTTAATCTTACTCAATTATATTCGAAGATTTTCTTATTTACTAACAATTTTAGCAGTAAATTTTTTTTCATTATTTTTCTCTCTCCCGGACCCCTACATAGCTCCGATCTCTAAAGATAGATTGGGATGAGAACTGACATCCCCTCCGTGATTTATTTTAGTTCTAATCACGTGGTCTCTTAGCTCTCCTCCCCCTATTCTGTCAGTGGAGGTGGAAGATCATTTATTACTCACTAGACACCCACCATACCCCTCACACCATTCGAGGCCCATAAAAAAATATCCCGTCCACTCACATCAAGATAGACTCAGAGGCCCGGTGCACATGAGCTGCAAAGTAATTGGGACGCCAAGGACTGCTTTTAATCGGATAGGCATAGATGCTTTGAGAGTAATGTGACAATGATTGGATAACTTTTACAGGTTTCTTCCCAAAACTGCATCTCTTCCATCCTATTGGTTTATTTAGTACTCAACTTATCATACGGTAGTACAAATTTGAAGCAGGGTCTGTTAACCGCTTAGTCTGTTAAGGGGGGTCTGTTAATCGGGCAAATTTTTTATAATATAATAATTTGTATTTAGCTTTATATGAATATTATTATTTCTTGGGTATTATATTTATTAAACAAAATTTGAGCAACAATTAATTATCTTTTAAATAAATGTTATTTATAATTTGGCAATTTTACCATTGAGCTATAATTGCATTAAAAATTTGGTACTATTATAAAATCATAAATGGAATTTCTATAAGAAATTCATTCTGTTGATGTCCACAGAGAAAAATTAAAACCACCATCGTCTCCCGATTACTTTGTTGATAATGAGCATCGGATCTTATATAGGCGATATGAGGCTTACCACGGATTTTGGATGACCTGGACTATCAATTTTCTTTTGAGAGCTCACTTTTCTCTCTCTCGCTCGCTCTCTCTATCTCTCTCTCCCGCTCTGTCTTCCTCTCTCTCACTCTCTCCCCCCACCCTCGCTCTCTCTCTCTCTCTCTCTCTCTCTCTCTCTCTCTCTCCCTCTCTCACTCTCTCTNCCCCCCCTCCCTCTCTCTCTCTCTCTCACTCTTAATGTAATCAAAATAATAAACATCATCATTATAGTCTGCCTCTAGCTCTAAGCAGGGATACATTTGTGTAGATCATCTTCCAAGCCACTCTGTCCTCTATCCTCCAGTATTTCTGTCAAATGTCCGCTAAAAGCCACCCGGGCACTGCTTTTCCAAGTTAGTCTGGGTTGCTTGAGGGCTCTCGTGCTCTGCATCTTAGCCTCATATGTTGTGCGGGCATTCCTTCCATTCTTAAGAGGTGTCCAAACCATCGGAGCCTGATTTCCTCTACGATTGTTTGGAGTTTTGGTTGGACCTGATTGTTATACTTCTGAATTGGTCACTACTTGTTTTATGTTATAGTTATCTCAAGAATCACATTTCTGCTATTGATTTCTGTGCCTGGTATTAAGCGTCCATGATTATGATGAGTACGTAAGTAAAGGTATAGAAGTACTCTAGTAGACTGCCACAGTAGATTTCTGCAGTTTCTTTACTAATCCCTCGATGATTTAAAGGTCCTTCATGTCATATGTATTGAAAAATAATGGGCCCTGCTGCATTAATGTGGCCAATTTAGTCTCTATACATCCATTATCATTGATTATTGGCCCCAGATTATTAAATTCTCTGACTTACAGCAGTGATTTATTCTCAATTCAAACAACCCTCAACACAGCAATGGGTTTCTTTCCTGTAAATACGACCTTGCAAGAACATCATCATAGTTTTACTAGGGCTAATTTATATGTTAATTGTTTTTTTAAATTTTGCTTATAGGACTTAATGTTGTATTGGAGGTCACTTTCTACGATTGGTTGGCTTCTACGCGCATAGGCTAAAAATTAAAATTATACTCTCCATAGATTCCGGTAGGGAAAGGGGCACAATCGCATTCTTAGCTTCCCTTTGAGCAGGCCGTACTCAAAACAAGGATGAATAGAAGCGGACTAAGGCTGTATTCTTGACGTATCCCTGAGACAGTATCGAACTTACTAGAGGAGCAGTTTATTTTGTTCTTTTTTTTCTTTTTGGGAATGTGGTTTCTCTGTCATTTTTACAAGCTCTTTACAGCCCATGCCAACCCTCTACCAATGTCATTGTTTTCTAGTGCTTTGAAGATGCCTCATTTACTTACTTTTTCGAAGGCCATTTCAAGGTCAACAAAACATATGACTAGTTCGAATTTGCCGTATTTCTTAAAAATTGAAAGTCTTGGAAAAGGAATGGTTTATCCTTTTCCAACACCTTCTTTTTGATCTGTCTCATAATAAAAATAAGGGATTTGGTGCTTCTCTTGATGGAAGATCCGTACTGCTTCACCCCAATACAGTGCTGAACCATCATACTTATCTCCTTTTTGGGGCTACGCCATCTTGACCAGCATTTTTCCTGAACTTCATGGATGTCAGTTCCTTTCCAGCTATTTCTTCCTCCAATACAGACTCCTCGTCCTTGGTTTACCCTACTGTTATGTCTTCCATGGATGTTTGGGTTTAATGTCCTTCTCGTATTCCTTTGGAATACTCTTCCCAATAATCAAGATTTTGCAGATTTTTAAGGATATTTATTCCTATCTTTAAAGAATTTGAAGACTGTTGGTTTCTCATTTTTTGGAGTTCCTTCAGTTTTCACCAAATTTCTTCCAGAATTCCGTTATTGCCTAGAACACAATATTTTTGACTTCGATAAGCTTTATTTTATACATTTCCTATACTTGTGGGATTTTCTTACTGAGGTACTCCTGCAATAAAGTTTTTTCCCATTAATAGTTTTCTTAAAATCTGAAGAATACAAATTAATATTTTCCATACATTTTATCAGTTCACTAATTTTAGTTATTAAATAATAATTAAACTTCTTGATAATTAATTATTTCTTTGCTCAGTGCTCTGATGAACATTCCTTTCAACCAATCACCAAAAAGTAAACAATCAAGTAACTAATTAACAATCAGCCATCAGTTAACGATGGGAAACTTTAAAAAATAATTTTATTTTTCCATTTCAAAATTAAGAGAACCGCCAAGTATAATATATTATTATTTCTAACTGTGTTATCTTCTATTAACTTTTTTTATGTGCATTTTTCATTAAGAGTTGATAGTTTTAAAATATCTGAATATTTAATTTTACCCTTTTAACGTTTTACAATTTTTTCTAAACAAAGTGTTTAGGAATTCGCGTAGCATGGAATCGTGTTTTTAAACAATATTTAAACGGCGCTTAAATATTGTTTGCAAATGAAAGGTGAGAAATTGGGGTTAAAAGCAGTTTTGCGGGTGATTTTAGAGTTAGGATCACTCCTAAACTAAGGTTTTAGATTTGCTTGGGCAAGTAATTTGTTTTTCTTTCTAGTTTTAAATAACTTTTATTCTTTACAATCAGTTATATTTAAATGTTTAGTGAAAGAAATAAATAAATAAAACTTTCTTTAAAATATTAGAAAAATTCACGGTTTGAACCGAATCGTCAAACTTAGCAAGAAGATA